>JAWWEQ010014194.1:0-37318 GCA_035583055.1 Torymus tubicola | reverse complement strand
TATATGTGTGTGTGTGTGTGTGTAAGAAAAGCTGGCGGATTTTAGAGTCGAATGTATTGAGGCTCTTTAAATTTGTATCTAATTATCGTCATTTAAAATTAGATTCAAATAAATCCGCATTGATATCGACAAAGTAATTCGTTAATACAAATGTAATCGTATATTAAACAGATATATTTATTCAAAGAACGCATAAACTTTTTTTGAAAATCAATTCGTCAAAATTGATCAATTTACTTTTGCCACATTGTTGCTACACCGCCCGATAAGTTATAAAATTACCTTCCTATATAATTTAGATTTATTTCTATGGGGTAAATAATGTATTACTATTTGTTCTTTCAAAATATCAAAGGTAAAATTTATTAGTATCAATATTCAGCCATTGATTTATAAATAGTATTTATAGGTTTTAAACTTCGAATGATAATTGCAAAAAATATGTAATCAAATACTTTTTAGTATAAATAATAATTGGCAAACTATGTAGAATGAAAATATTTATATTTTTCTCAATAATTAAAAAGTATACAATTATTTTTTTCAATCATATCAAGGGAAACCATCATAAAATCGAATTTTATACACAGATAGCTCAGCAACTTCGCGTTACACACCATATATAACTTCTCTTCTTCACTGCTCGTACTCAATCAGCCTCAGAAAAACAGCATTTCGCCTCTGACACTCCACCAGTTCACGATTATAACCACCTCCTTGTACAATCTGCACCTAACACTCAATAGAATATACCACCATCGTTCACAGGTGTCACATCTTTCTTTTTTTTTTCCTCTCACAGCACTCCTTACACTCCACTGTTAATGCTATTACTCCCCCCCGAAAATCATCATCATCATAATCGAACCACACGTCGGTCGCACGCTTCACTTTGTGTCGTCGGGGCAATGCGCGCGCGCGCGCTCCAAGCTGGTCGGCATAACTGCCCGCGAGTTCGGTTGCTCGCGCGCGCGCGACCGCCCGAATCCCTCCTCTTCTGCTTCTTCTTCTTCTTCGCGCGGTTCTCTCGGCGCGAGCGCGCGGGCTGCGCTATCTTACCCATCTAAAATTACACCCCAGAACACTCGAGCGCGTTCGCTGGACACACACGCACACAAACAGTATGCGTGGCGTATATAGTTTCGATTAATACTCGTGGGGTGATCGACTCGATGGTATTGGTATAGCTAGAAAGTGAGTCGAGATTCTCGGTAAACGATGATTTCCTGGTGGACGACGTTTTTTCGTGCGACTGAGGAGACAGTTTGTCTCGGGTTTTTAACTGTTGGAGCTGTCGGAATTTCTGAATATCTTCATTTTTAGAGGCTTGAGAGGAAATTGTCAGTCTCTTGGGGATTGAGGAGTATTTTAGAAATGTCAAGATATAAATGAGGCGTGAGGTACAAGGTTGAATGACTTTTGACAGATTCTTGATTATCAAAAATATGAGTGAAGAAGAATTGATTTTTTTGTTTTGGTATAAGCATTACGTCAGAAGATAGACCAATGTTCAAATCTTTGTTAAAAAATTTTATTCATATAAAGTAATCTAATTTTATAATCATATTGGTTAATATATGTAATAAAATTAATAGCTATTATGGATGTATGCGTGTGGGTATATTGGAAGTGGGTATATTTTAAATTTTGAAACAAGTTTATTAAATATGTTATCAAAATAATAGTAATTATGTAACAGTATAAATTAAATACTTATATTTTTTTATACGTAAGGTTTTAAAAAGTTTATACAGGATTAAATATCTGTTTTTCTATGCTTTCTACATAGGATAAAATTGCAATTCATTTTTTAATCAATTTCCTTATTTCTAGCTATGCTTGAATATATCTGAATTCATACGATTCATTACAAAGAATATATTCATTTATTTACCAAAATCACAAATATTTTGACATATCAAACTATCAAACGTAAGAAAAGTTCTGAAAATCCGGAACCCATATTTCTTTTGTTAATAAATATTCATCATGAGTAATCAAAAACTATATACAAGTTTTAGACATAAAGACTAAATAGCAGTGAAACTTTAGTTAAATTTATCACTATTATTATAAAAAATCACTATTGTAAAAACTAAAACTAGTTTTAATAAAAAAACTGATTTAATTCCTTTTTTTTCACTTTACATATATCTTGATGACATTTGTACAAAAGTGAAAATGAGTTAATGATAGTTATTAGTGAATACTCAAATTATTATTATACATATACTAAGATTTGAATACTGCCTAGTCGAATTCTTAACACAACAGATATTGTTTATTATTTTGAATGAAAGTTTAGAGTCCTCCCACTTATTAACAATAGCAATAAGAATTACTTTTAACTAATTAAACTTAAATTTTGAACGACAATAGATTTTTAAAATATTGTATCTATATATATAAATAGTAATTTTATATAATATGAATATTAACTACTATATAAAATGCTTTATTACAATATCATTATAATGATGATTGTGATATCCTTATTCATTTCATATTCACATTCATATCAGATGTAGTGGTATACTTATTACACTCAAAACATAAAGCGAGAAAAACTATGAAAATAAAAATATCTTACCTATTGCTAAATGATCAAAACGAATTCAATGCATAACATTTAAATACATACAGAATTCACCGAAAAATCCACCATAAAATCAACCGCAAAGTCCCCAATCAGAGATTGTCCTCGAAAGTCAACCCTGACATATTTTCACTTACTCATGCGTACATTCATACAACTGACGGTATACCGTCAAAATCAAACGTTGTATGCACCAGCACGAAGACCTTGCTCCTCGACAAGACACGCGTGTTTTCTTGTTCTGAAAACCTAGTTATCTTCTTTCGTCCAATATCACATAGAGCCAAGACACAAACCATCTGCAGCGCGCTACGTCCATGTTTGTTTACACGAGTACTGCGCCACCTATACGATGCAACAACTAACTAACCGACTGTCGCTGATCGGCATCGTTTATGTTTGTATCACGTGGTCCGGTCTATCCTGTCGAGGTGATGACATAACCCAGTTCGTATGAGGTGCACACTTCCAAGTGCCGGATAGATATCATCATCGGTTTGACACTTTTGAAGAAGTGCGAAAGTACAGGAAGAAAAAATTTGTTAACGAATACAGACAGTTAACAAATATTGTAAGAATACCTGTTGAATATTAATCGTGAGGTATGAATACTTTGATTTAAGTAAAATTTTTCCGTGTTGTACTGTCATTTGTTTTTCTTTTTCTTTAATATAAACATCGTAAATGCGAAATTTTTTACATCAATGTAATGTTATTATTAAATAATTCTACTTCTATTTAGTACATTAAATATTAATGGATTTTATAAAAAAAATGTCTATTTACGCTATAATCAGATTAAAAACATAGTATAACTGTGCGGTTCGTTTACAATTTAAATGAATTAAAATTTCATTCGACTATAACATTATTATTTTCTCATATATATAAAATAAATTTTAATAGTTTCTCTGTATCAACTTGTAGCATTTTATACACATTAACCGTGTATATATAGATATACTTACACCGACACTCGCATTGCTGTTTTTCCGCGATGCTCTTTTGTTATAAACGCGACGGGATCGCGTACAGAGAGAAAACATACGCACGCATGACTCACAACTATTTCAAATACGACGCTGCGCGCGTTATATATATATCTATATATGAAAGTAAGATGTATTTTTTCTGGCCTCGATTAATCTGCGCAACGGGGTTAGATATCGGCGGGGGGAGTTTATTGTTCTTAGCGGTTGCCGCGCGGCGTTTATGACGGGGAAGCTCGCGGCTATATAGATATACAGTGACGTGGCCGATGTGTTTACGACGCTCGTGATTATACGTTGCGTGGTTTTATTCTGTGGGGATAGCAAAGAGAGCTTGAGAGATTAGACTTGGGTTGGTCAAGGTACCGAATTGATGATCTTTTTTTATTAGTAAAGAGTGGTTGAATTTTTATAAAAATAAAAGACAATGCATTTTTTTAAAAGATTGAATTTTCATTTAATGTTAAATTATAATTATTTTCTTTTTATGAGTTTTTAAAATACTTATTTTTAAATGTCTTTCTAAAATATTTCGCAGCATTGGAAATCGTATTATAAAAAAAAGAAAAAAAATTAATATGCAATTAAATTATTCGAGAAAATGTCTTTGGATCAAATAACACAAATTGAAAAATGTATTAAATAATGTTTGTTGAATTTTTTGTCGTTGTAACGTGTCGTCATTAATTCTAGTTGAATTATTATACTTTGCTGCTATTAAAACACTACAATTAATTTTGCCATCATTTATAGATCGAATGTTTAGGCTGCTCGAACTGTTTGTATTTCTTAAAAGCGTGAAAATTTTTTTATTTTTAACATTCACTTTTAAAGCTCGTACGCATATGTGCACTAAAAATATGGTTTTATGGTGTTTTATGGTGTTTCTGATAAATGGTCGAGTGCAAACAATGAAAATTGCTTTCAATATACCGCCGATGTAATCAATTTCCTCTCACAGATGTTGTGCACATGAATCTACATTCCGCAAAAACTTCTTAAGATATTATTGCTAATACTCGATGCGTTTTAAACAGCGGTCTAACAAAAAAATCATCAAACATCTCGTATAAAATAAATAAAAAAAATAATTAAAAATTACAAACGATCAGCCGTCCAAAAAAGATTTACACTTCCTGTATACGTAATATCAATAAGTTTTAACCTCGACGCGTGCATTTAAAAAATTTCCCTCCTCGCCCATGTGTACGTCGTAAAGTGACATGTACACCCATTTAACGCGCGGCTATGCGGTTAAACGGCGGCGGCCTACTTAAACCTGATCGCGGAAGCCACTAAGCCATCAATTTTTACGCATTCCAGGCCTGCTGTTATTTCAGACCGCGAGTCTCGTCGGAAAAGAAAAGTAACGATCAGGCAGACGCGCGTGCGCCACCGGAAAACCAAGACGCGAATCCGTAAATACGAGGCTAATTATTTTTCTTGGAAAGCCCACGCACGTTACGAAGAGAGAGAGACTGCAGGGATGCTGTTTTAAGAAGACCTTCGGTACGCGCACATGTATATATGTGTGTACGTATATATCCGCGTGGGTGCCGCCCGGCAAATCGACGCACCTGCTTTTCCTTAAAACATGCGAATCGCGATGGTAAATCACACGCGAGCGCGTATATAAGAGAAATGAATCGAGCGATTTAAGGAAACCGAGAGGGAATATATAGAGGAGCTTCGTATATATATATATATATATATGTGTGTGTGTATATAAATAGAACGATTTGGACGGTTGACTAGCGACGATTGAGTTCGCGCTGCCGCGTGATTTGCGTGGAATTTCAACGGTGATTGATAATGCAGGAAGTGTGAGCGCGCGTGGGGACGCGCGAATTAATTGGCCGGGTGAACTTAAGGAGGTTTTAGCGATGCGGAGAAGGTTAATGCAGTAGATGTCTTTGATATTTATATACTTCAATCAGATGTTAATTGCAACGAGACGTAAATATGGGTCGCCAAGGTCGATATTAGCGTCTATATTTTAATGTGTAGTTTTTTTATTGTCGTAGAAATGTACACTTTTTTTTATCGCGCTTTGACAGAATTAATTATACTCTGTGCAGTAGAAAGGAAATCGGATTATATTCAATTAAAATTTTATGTGTTAATGGCGTACGTCATTTCACAGTTATATAGCAGGAACTATAAGAAAACTGTTAAAGAGTAACGATACAGAGATAGATATGCACGGATGCATAAAGAAAACGCAGCAAAAGACGATGTAAAAGAAAAAAAAAGAGAGAAACACGCGCCGAGTGTCATTGCTAGAACGTCGACTTATTTCCGTGTGTACTCCGCGCTTATTTCTGTATGCGGGGTGGCCTACATTTTAGCCTCTCTCTCTTTCTCTCTCTCTTTCTCTCCTCAAATCTCTTCGCCCAAGCTTTCCGCTCGGGTAAGCTCTACTTTTTCTGGCCACTGCAGAAGGAGCAGCCGGTCGTGTGTCTGGCGCATTATATCACCCTGCCTCTGATGGTCTGTGCAGAAATATCCGGGGAGTTTGCTGATTCGAAAATTAGCTGGTTTCTCGCGTGTTGCATTTCTCCTCGGGCTAGCTCTACGTTCGCGATTCTCGGTCTTTTGAAATACTGATATTCTTAAAAAGTTACTAGTATGTTTTTAGGTACAAGACTCATGTATATAAATGATATATTAATTTGAATGATATTGCCATTCGAAATTAAGCATTATGTTTGATTCTCTTTGAAAGTAAGAGAAAATCCAAGTCTTGATAAATTAATATATAATTATATGAAAACGGCGCACACTAGCTTCATTCGTATTCACTCGATTCGCTATTCATAATTCACATAAATTAACTTTTATATAGTCATCAGGAACTCTCATTAACCAGGCTAGGAAAGAGATGGAGAGAGAGAGAGAGAGAGTGAGAGTGAGAGAGGGAACGCGCGCAGCCACCAGCGGCTCCTCGAACTCCATTCAAATCAGCCAAAACAAATTTAAGACGTTCAGCCGTGAATTACGAACCCCGACGTTAAAACAAAAGCCTGGGGAGATAATAACACCGCGAATCACGGCATTGTTCGAGCAAAAGCCATCCCTTCGCGTCTAACCTTATCTGCCTCCTCCCTTTCTCCTCTACCCTTCGCGGCGACTTTTTAAATCCCTTAAATTGCGAGAGAAAAAAAGAAGATAAAGCGCGACGAGAGAACACACCTTGTAAAAAAGAAGAGTATACACGCACAAGAAGATAACCATCGGTCTCGCGTAATTCGCGAAAAGAGGAGACGCACGTGCGAGAAAACGACCCTCGACGCAGGGAAATAGATTGTCGTTAAGGGAGCCGGACGCCGTTAAAACTGCCTTTTACGCACCTACCTATACGCGCGGGAGGGTGGGAAAGAGACGGAGAGAGTTGTCTTTATAGCGAATCGTTTGTGGACAAATTGGTTTGGCGCTGACGCAGCTTCTTCGATCCGTACACTATATAACCGCCCCAATGGCATTGAAAATATTTCTCTCGATCACCGCGATCTTATTCAGCTTTTCATCGCTGGTCTTCAATTGTATTTTTTCGTATTATATTTGTATATTTATATTATACACGTATACTTGCTCCTTTTCATGGACAATATCTAATGTTATGCGACAGCAACAAGAGATATAGTGTGCGTGTGCACGCGTGTGTGTGTGTGTGTGTAGGTGTATGTAGATATAAATATTATTTATTTTATCATCTTCCTCCTATTTTTCAGATAATTTATTTAACAAGAAGTACAAGATGGTATCAACGCGTCGTAAAACGTATCATGAAACATTAGTTCGTAAAAGGTATCATGTTCATCTGCTAGATTTACCAGAAGAAATTTTGATTAAGATTATTAGCTACTTGTCTTATAATACTGTAGCTAATATACGTCCCGTGAGTGTATAATATAAATTAAAAATAATAATAAATAAATAACTCAATCAATACTAAACTTAATTTACACGTAGGTTTGCACACGGATCAATAACATATGCGCTTTTATCCTTAAGAAAGGATTTGACCAATTAATAGATAGATGCAGTTTTCATTTTCACCTATCAATAGATTGCATCTTTTGGATAGACATGAGTTACGAGTATTGTGTAATAATGTCGCTGCTTCATGCTTTGTGGCATTTGCGAAAAATAATGATAGTGTTTATGGAGAAAAAAGATTGTGTCTTTTTCCCCGGTGCGGTATGATCATATTTATTTAAAAAACCATGTTTTCTTCTATACTATTACGATATATTTATAAGAAAAAATATTTTTATTTATTTTAGATCATAGATAAAGGTCATGTCATATTAAGGCATCTATTTCATCCACTTAAATGCCCATGTAGTCAAGATTTCGTTTACATACGGTTGTTTAATTCACTATGTATGAAAGCTGAATATCATTTTCGGACCTATATGAAACCGGTATACCTCAATCTAAGAAGCAGTGCAAAGTTAAAAAAAAAAGCATAGTTTACGTTGATTACAATTTGGCATTACTTTAATTTTAAGTTAAATAGACAATTAAGATAACTAAATAGATAATTATGTTTTCTATTAATGTTACGATTATTTATTATTTATGACGGCTAATTTAAGTTAAAAAAGTCTGTGCTATTTGAGCAAAATATATTTTTTATAAAAATATAATAAAAAAAACTTCTTTATTTTATTTTCAGATTTATTTCTATTTATATATGCAAAATGGGTGACTATTGGAGAGTCCGAAAAAATGAATTTATTTACCGTTTTCTGAAAATGTCATGATATTTTATAGAAAACTTTTCTTTACCGTCACAAAATTTTTTATTCCGTGAAACAATTATTCTAAATAAAATGTATTTATGAGCGGGCCTAATATAAAAAAAAATTAAATTAAAAATTAAACGGCATGGAACTACAAAGATTATATATATTTGCATCAAAATTTCCTTTATAATTTGGGAAAAAGAATTGCTAATTACAACTACATAAATAATATATTAAAGGTGAACTAATACCTCACTTTCAATAAGATTTTTTATATTTTGAAAATCTTTTTGCTAAAATTTTTCAATTAAATTTTGTTCCTGTCGTGCCACATACATATACAAAATTCCATCACCCAACCCCATATAACTGCACACACTTCAAACATTGAACAATCTTTTTATACTCTAGGTATTACACCCACAAGAATAGGTTCGGAAACCTATGTGAAAAAGTTCCAAATTTTTGAGCTAGTTAAGTTAGCTTAAAATTTAAAAATAGTATGCAAGAAATGTTACTGGTTTGCATTTTTTCCATGTTCCTAGATGTTCTTAAGCTATGTAGGCAAAAAGCGCATATTTAGGATCATGTTTCTTCTACTTTTACCCTTGTTCTATCCCTTTTTTTTACTCATTTCTGGTGGGATGTTCCACATCAAAAGTAAAAGAATTAGATAGCGTACTAATAGTGGAGAAGACATGTACGATATATATAGTTGGCATTTTGTTTATGGAATCGTTTAGTTCGATCTCTGAAGAAATTTACAGTATTTAACATTCATCTTAAAATTATTTATAAAAATTAAAATAATAGGTAATATATTTAATAGTCATCTTTTTCTGATCCAAATTGAATTGGAATTCACAGATTCGTACATTTTTCGATTTTTCACACATTGCCTCACTTTTTTAAGACGTTTTCATATAGTTTATCACACTTTTTCCGTTTGCAAGATCTTACTTATCTCTACTACATTGAAAGGTAATTATAAATATATTTGCACCAATATTCAAAAATAAAAAAATACAAAAATTTGAATTTATTAATGTTTATGGCTATTAAAACAATATATTAGATTTATATAACACACTTATTTCAATTATGACTACATTTTATGACAAATTCACTGTTAAGGATAAAATAATGAAAAATTTCAACTATGAAATAAATAGAGACAAAGAGACAAGAGATGGTACGATTATTTAAAACACTATTGCAGGACGGGATCCACATGTCCCAGATCTGTTTTTTCGGCTTTACATGTCCATTGTACATGTTTATCTGTTGGTAACGTCTTCTTCGAGTCTTCAACTTGACGCACTGTGATATCCCCGCCTTCAGATCAATTAATTTTTTTCTCGAAATAATGTGTAGTATTGTTTCAATTTCAATTTTTATATTGTTTTAAAGTTATTGTTGTGGACGATTAAATCGTTGTAATAAGGTTTGTTCATGTCCTAGATCCGCTAATGCATTATTCATTCTCATAATAGATTCTTTTTCCATCTTTAATTCTAACTTTTTAGCTTCTAAGTCCTTTCTTGCTTCAATAATTTTAGCAGTTAGCATCGCTTCAGTGTGTCTTTCTTCTTCTATTAAAATTTTTAGCCTTTTCGCTTCATTTTCATCATGAGAATCCATTGTCTTCTGAAAATTACAAAGTTAAATAAATCTCTTATTTTTTGATATTTTTTTATTTATTTATAAAAAAAAACAAACGCGATAAATTTCTTATTCAAAGTAACGTTTTTATTCGTGCCTTGATTAATCGATTTTCTACAAAATACAACTCACTTTACGTTATTTGTTTATAGACTCGTGTAACGATTTTTCTTATTATTTCATAATATCGATAATAAAACACTCTATAAAATATGGCATTTCATTCACAAAATTTTATTCTAAAACGAAAATATTATATCATTAGGAAAATTGTTCTAATACTTTAAATAAACATTTTCTGCTTGTTCAATAAAGAAATATCAAACGTTCAGGGAGTCTCATATATATGTACAGTTCAAGACATTGGAGTTAATCTATAATAGGCTAGTCAACGGCGGTCTGAAATCGACTTTTATGAGGAAATGGTTATACCGTTTTTATACGTTGTCTTATTTACCGGCTATCAGATATTCAGACATTGAATAACATGATTTTAATGTTAATAAAATTTATGATTCTGTACAAGATTTTAGGTTGCAACAAAATTACTAGATAATTTTAAATAAAAGAAATAGTTCAAATACATGATCTAGACACAGTGAAGATTGAAAAAAAAATTATAAGATAATTTTAAATAAATGAAATTGTTTAAATACCTTTTCTAGAAACGATGCAGTTTTATGACAAGTACACTATATTTTTAGAGAATGACACAAACACTTTCACTCTTCGAAACAGAATGAGAAAGGTACGCGTAAACGCCTTGACGTCTGTCGAGCGCGTCCCTTTTCCAATAGCGCCATCTTTGATTTTGGTTTTCTGATTTTTCATACCTACGTTGTAACTGCATATCAGTCAGCCACATGCAACCATGCCACGTGCGCTTTCATGATTATTAGCGCTAGTTATTTTTGCTTTGTCACTAGTGACTGCATAGACACTGCGCGTTCGTCGTAGTGGCAACCGTATCCGGTGGTGCATATATCCTGATTCGGAAAACACTCTGTAGTACACTGAGAAAAAAAACAGCCGAAATTTACAGGCAAAATGGTATGAGTGCTCGGTCAGTAGGATTTACGCTATATCTGCTTAGCGTCATACGTGAAACGGCGGAAGCCTCAGGGAGAAACTACCTGAGTACTCGAGTAACGGGAATCAAGCTATATTTGCCTTATAACTTTAATAGATATTTGCTAGAGGTTTCGGCTGTTATTTCAGTTAGCGACAATGTTATATGTTATCATCATCGTATAATGATAATTACATATGTATCCCGTGTGTAGAAAGGAAAACAGATGAACTGCTTATACCGATACTCTTTTGAGGTTATGGCGATACAGCTGACACTCAGGGAAAAACATCCTAAGTGAAGCGCTACTATAGCTTAACCTAGAACCTATACCTATATAATCGCAAGTTGTGATACTTAGCTTATTAGTAAGATGTGTTAATAATCATAAAAGTTGACTTAAATTTAATTTTTTCCTAAATATGTTATCACAGAAAAAGTATAAATAAAAATATTTTATATAATTTTATGAATACTGTACGACAATCATTGGTATTTTATTTTTACTAGTCATAATTCATGAGCCTTATGCGCGCTTCACCTTTTCATATGAACAAAATCAACAAATATTTTAGACCTTATAAATTTATTGTTTGTACTAAATAATAGATTTGAATTTAAAATTTTGAGGTTAGGAACCAAATCGCAACAACATTTATTTTGTAATTGAATTATTATTATTATACACAAAATTTTAATCAATTGAATAATTTAATGATAATTTTATTGACTTACTCAAATGCATACATAAAACATTTAATTAATTTTTATACCAAAATATTCATTTTATATTATAGAGAACATTTTGAATTTTGACGCTATATTCACACCGGACATTGAACCATCAATCAATCGCATTGCTTCTTTAAATACTTCACAACATCCTGTCATCTCTTTTTAATTATACTAACAAGATAACAAGATCATGCGCCCTCTTTTTTTTGAGTGTAATAATCTATGACAATGAATATTGCAATATTATATTGCATTTATTTTTTTTTAATATTCTGAGAATTATACAGTTTTACACCGAAACTGGTATTGTATTTATTATCTTATTACCCGTAAATCTAATAACTTCGGCGTGCACGCACGATTCTGGCGTGAGGTTGTAGACGGTCTTAAGATATAGTCTATCGGACTCGGTCAATCCCAAACGTTTGATTTTGGCTTCAACTTTCCTTCATCACTTTTTTAAAAGGGAGAGAAACACCGTGGCATATAGAGATACATGGCTTTTTTAGAACAACTTGCGTAACTCACATTATTCGATAAAATAAAGTAGATTTGCAATCTTGATTTTTAAAATGAGTATTCTGCGTAAATAGAAAGATTCAACCACAAACGTTTGCTGTCTCCAAAAATTTGTTATTTTGCACCATACCTCTTTTTCCTCGTTTTCCGCCGTGTTTATATCTCTCTGCGCTCATTCCTCCCGCCCCCGCGCGCTCTTTGTTCGCCCGGCGTGCGGCCAGTTGTACAGAGCGCGCAACGTATATAAGCAGAAACAGCAGCAGCAGCCGTACGGACGTGCGTACGTCGTCCTGAGGTTTTAATTAACCCGTTTGTTTGTCCGCTGCAGGTTAGCATTTGCGAACGTTCAACTCCCTTTCTCTCGCTTGCATGCTCTGACTCTATGTAGTGTTTCACTTCGTTCACGTATGTTTGTATGTATGTGTATATATATAGTGTGTATATATATATATATATATATGAAGAACATATTTTTTTCACTGAATTTTACCCCGCTCTTCTACACTCCAACTATGCTCCTGCCTTCTATCCGCGAAATTGCATTTTTCCGCACTGGCTCTCCGTCATCGCGTGGTACAGCAACACCGTTTGCGTATTTTTTCCACAAATGTGCTCGAAGGGGCAGTGGCGCTGCTCCCCACGCGACGCGTGCAGACAGACGTACATAACCTCAAAATAGTGGGGATGTGTTGTCGTCGGAAACTCGTTAAGGATCCGTGAAAATTGTATGGCCACGGGGTGCGTGCGGAAATGAATCGTACCGGTGGTGCACGTGGCCGCTTGTCTGCACGCGCATTTGGCGGGGTGCAAATGCTCTCGCGAATGAAGCTTTATTTCCGACTATAGTTGCAAAATTAGCCAGGAGAGGCCGAGTGGGAGGAGGAGAGAAGCGGTCGCTGGGAACCTCCGACAGATTCACTCGGGTTAATTAAGCTCTTTTGAGCGGCAGCTCGGTGAAAAGAGAGAAAGCGTCGCAGACTGAAGACCAATGGGGATGGACCTGGGGACAATAGAAGGGTGTGAATTAGAAATAACGAGAGTATTAGATTAGGGATTGGAGGGGTTAGTTCCTAGTTCAAAGTTTGCTTCGTTCCATGGTTGAATTGTTTGGCCGGAAGCCGCAAAAAGAATTTATCTTTTTTATTTTTATTGGGTAAAAAATAATTTTTTTAATTGCGAGCTATTATGTGGGCCACAAAAAATTATCTATCGATAATTATAAAATATTTTATGATTATAAAGAGTAAAATTGTTACTTTCCGAACATTACTTTTATATTAAAGTTTTGCCTATTTTAATGTTACAAGAAAAAATATATTTAATTAACTGTAAATTTTATTAACTTTATAATAAATTTTTAAATCTAACTGATGTTATACTCGTATATTACAGATTTGTCAAAATCCAAATAGACTTTAATTTATATCGAAAAAAGTATACATGTTTAACAATATTATTTTGTAATCGTAAACATATACTACCCTGCTATATATCACGAACCGCATCATATCCAACTTTTGACCCTTCTCCCCATCCACACATCCGGATATGATAGTCATCACCTTCTTTAACCTCGGATACACGTGTATAGAAGACACGTTTTTTCTTTTTGTACAGCGCGCGCACTCGTCCTTCTACCTCTTTATTCGCATCGAGCGATAGCCGTCCTTTATTGGGATCTGACATGGAAAATTCACCATTTCGTTCACTTTTAGTTAAAATTCCAGTATAAATTCGCTACATATATATATACATATAGTACCTCGTGTTCTATAGCCAAACTTTTCGCAACCGAAAATGTCAGATCCCTGTATGCAATACTCGTAATTTTGCGGCACCATCCAAGCCTCCGCTCGTAAATCGAGCATAAAAAATGATGCGCGTACTCCATACAGATTTTTGGCTTGACTAGAGGTGCACGACGACACATCGAGGTGTGAAAAACGGATCGCTTTGCGGAAAAACGATTGACGCGTATATGTGTATATATCGGTGGGAAGAGATTTGTACTGATTTCCATTGCTATGGATTAATATTGAGCTTCTATAACGCACGAGCGTGTATACACCTTTTTTTCGTACCCGACCTAACGCATCACGAGTATTCGCACGAATTATATGCGCGGCTGGATTTTATGGATTGCGCGTCGTGTTGAGCGTGAATTTATTAGTTTTCGCGGAGGGGACTTTTATTTAGTCATGCCATTGATATTTTTTTACGGCAAAGCATTGCCCAATCATTCAATAATATATACGGAGGTTGTACAGTGAATTTGATTATTTTTACATAGGTCGATAAATTATGAAAATAACTAATTAGAAATCGAGCTGACAATGCGCTTTGTGTCAGAATCGGCTTTCGCAATTTCCTTTATTGCATGGAAAATCGCTGTGCCATTCATTCCTTAAACTGATTCCAATAAATGCGACAGTTATGTCCACAGAACGAGGATCTCTTTAACTCCTATTCATGCGCAGAGTCTCAATAATCCTTCTCCAATAAAAAGAGAAAGGGGAAGCGCGCGCAACGGCGCCGGAATCAATATCGCGCGTCATATATATAATATATATATATATATATATATCATCTTCCTCCGCGGCACAGTCTGCAAAGTAAACACAAACACATCCTCGCCCGCTATTCATACAGCTGTCTTCGTTTGCTCTACAAATTGCTCTAAGAAGATTTGCCCGCTCTCTCCCACTCACTTTCTCTCTCTCTCTCTCTCTCTCTCTCTCTTTCGATGGAAGGTTATAAGCCCTAATTTGCGTGCCTCCCCGCTATGGATACAACGGTCTGTATTTCATCTTCAATAATTTTGAATTTTGACTTTTAACGTATTGTATCGTGCCGGAGATTATCTGTGTGAATGATTATGGTGTATGAATAATGATACGATTTGAAAATAAGATTTCATTTTATTAATTATATAAATACATTTATCTATTCCATTCTGAAATTAATGGAAATTTATACATATTTTAATTGTCAATTAATATGTTTGGTTTTTCTACATATGATTCCCTTTTTTCCCATTAGAAATTTGTCTTCGTCATTCTTGTTTCTCTGCACCGTTTGATTGTCGCTGCAATAACTTTGATGTCTTTCATATCGTCGACGTCCGCTTTCGTTGCGACTTTTGACTTTCATAAGTCTACGCAATCGACCTCGCTTCGTGCGGTTTTTTTATCGCTTGCTTGTCTTTTTATATAGAAAAAATATACTCATACATTTTAACCGATGATAAAATTCCAGCTTTTTAAAAAAAGTTAAGAATCGAGAAAAGGAGCATACATTTATATTGACTATTCAAAATATTTTCATGAAACAGACCTGTTATATTTCTCTATAACGACAGCCGCATGTTAAGATATATAATAACCATACAACCACACAGTGTACAAAATTCACATTTCCATTCGCCCTACCTCAGACTATATTTCCGTCTCAACCTCAAGATACTATACTCCTCCGTCCACGCGGTTTTTATTATCACCACGACGCGTTTTTCTTTCCCTACCTCTGTCCCCCATATTATACTTTTTCTTCCAACTTGCTCGCCTTTCCCATCCCTCTCTCTCTTTTTCATTCGGCTCTTGGACGCGCTCGCGGCGATGGCGCGCGTTCCCTCTTGTTATTCCGGTTTTCCAATTACGGGAAACGAAACGAGCGCGGCGCACCCGCAAGCTTTGACCCCTGCAGCTGGTATATACGACGCTTTATTTGCGCTCTGTCTTTCGCGCGTTCGTTTCACGTCGTTTTTCTCTCTCTCTCTCTCTCTCTCTTTTCTTTTGTTTTTTACTTCGGCGCGACGCGGGGTAACCGTCCGTAAAGGTGCGACATTGTCCCGTACAATATATACATATAAGACTGTGGATAGAAATTGTTCTGTCAGAGTATCGGGAACGATGTAATGCATATTTATTGTAAAATGTACAGAGTTGGGTGAATTAATTGATTCGTTTGATTATGTTGTGAGGAAGGGATATTATCTGATATTGTAGAGTGGAAAACGTCATGGTTCTGTACTTGCCTTATTATTGGATAAGAAGGAAAACAGAATAAAGTTATGATTCGAATTTGATACAGTTAGTAGAAGTCCGGTCTTCTAGTAGTAAACACGAAGGGAACTATAAGTGAGTAATATGATTTGAGTATAGACCGACGATTTTTATTTCTTTAAAATTAATTTTCGTACTTATATATTACTTAAGACAAACTCTTAATTCAGATCGAATTTGAAGGATCGAAGAGCTCACACATCACGGAAAAGTCGATTTATCCCAAATTTCTTAAGTAAATATGGCAGAAGCTAATAATACGGATAAATATAAGATTGTACAATTGAATGGAAACCGATTACCAGATTACGAGATCAGACGTCTACTACGTGATGGAGAACAACCAAGTAGCCGTGACACTTTTAGAGCAAAGATTAAAGCACGACAAATGCGCCATGGACGAGCCGCTAATAGACCAAATACAAATACATTGCCAGTAGCGGATCTATCATTAGAATATCGTCTTGTAAAGCTAAACGAAGGTATTCCAAGAGCAGCTCAAGAACCACCAGAATATCGACTTGAATCAGTGTCACGTGGCCGCAAGGTAGAATATCGTCTTGTACCAGTAATAAAAAGTCCAGAATCAGCACGCCTCGACTCGCCAGACGAATTACCATTGTACCACATTATGCCACTACCAGATATACCAGAAAGACCGTCTAGCGCAGACGCCGCGGAGATGACGAGACTGAGGCAAATGATCTTGAGAGAGCGAGCGGAGGAGAGAATTTCCAGGAACAGGATAACCCAGACGAGAGAAGAAAGACGGTCGATCGAAGAGATGATAACGTTACAGAGGGCATCACGTGATGAATTGAGACAATTAATGAGATTTTGGGAGGACCAATCCCAAAGAATGGTACAGTATCTTAGGGAGGACAGAACACCGTCGCCGGAACTTTTAGATCCACAAATGTATTTTGGTCCGAGATGGACATCTTAGTCGTTGTTTTCGTATCATAATATGCGCGGATATATGGACTCGATCTATAGATCAATTGTAAATATTATATTGTACTTTTTAAATATTTGTTCTCGCGTGAATAAATGTATATACATAGAAAAACTGGTTGCCGAGAAACGGACATTTTAACATTATTGTATAAACTGTATGTACAATGTGAGAATGTTTTAATCGATGTTCACTTTTATTAATTAATACTTTACTAATTAGATTATTTACTGTATGTATAAAATGTGTATACATATATATTGAATATTTTAACATTTACTGTAAACAACGTACTTATTATCCTAATGAATAAAATATTTTATCTTATTTTAAAACAAAAATTGCTTTGTGCTTAATAGAATACAATAATCGAGCGAAAAATCTAACATTTTGGTAAAAATTTATATAATTTATGTAGCACTGGGATACAAACACTATTTTGGTTATATATACTATCAACGAGAATTCGAGTTTTGTCCTATAGTGATATAACGAATTTAATTCATTAATGTCACTCATTTTAATTTCCCCGTTCTTTCCCATTTACTATTCACCCAAGCCACTAACATAAATACTCGTCTTTAAACATCCTCGAAATTCCTCTAGAAACCTACATTCAACATTACACGATATACCTTCGGATCGACTAAAACCTTCTCTTGTCCAGAATACCCCCTTCCCTGATCGTTCTGGCCACGACGAGATACCTATACGCTGCAGTCTTGCTGCAGTGGGCCGCGATCGGGTATACATACATATACATATATATACACAGCATCGAGGTACATAGCCTACCATAGTATACGTCTCGCGACTACGACGCGGTTTCGCCCTGGTATACAGGCGGTGATTTGGCACCGACCCCGGCAATCGATATTTCCTCCTGTCGCCGTCGCTGCCGCCGCCCTTTTTCCCTTTTCGACGGCGGCGTATACGGCGTTCTCTCGCTTGCGGCTTTGCATTGTACGCGCCCGCCGAAGATGCCACCGTGTATATAATATGTATATATACGCGCAGACGGATTCCGCGCGCTCGCTCGAAATTTTAAAGGAGATGGAACGAGCGCGAGATGATGGAGGTGAAGCCGCGTGCGGGGAAAGAGCACAAGAGGCGTGTGAGGGATGATTGGGATTTTGCGGAAGGTCGTGGTGAATGCGAATGAATGTGCCTATATACAGTATACTTTAATTTTTGAGATATAGAAAGAATTGAAGGTTTGATCGTTAATGAGTGACTTGAAGATAAATTTGCATTTTATTGTATATCAATGTTTAAAAAAATTTTTTATTACGTATACGTAAATAAATATTATTATATAGACATTTTTACTTTGAGAACAAAAAAATTTATATAATCGTTTATACTGTTATTAAAGCTTTTTTTCTCTCATCCTTTTTGTATCTAAAAAAACAAGGTATAACAATACTTTATAAACAATACGGGATAGTTATAGATTTACTCTTAATTTCTAGAAAAAAGAACAAACTTCCGTTTTCCTCCTGATAATAATATAAAAAAGAAATTAATTTTCTTTTTTTCGGAACATCGAACGTGCTATATACGAAAACAACGGCTGCGCGCACTCCCATTTAATAAAATCCCCCGCGTTGAATCAACGCCGGATAGCAGAATTCTCCCAATCACTTATCCCGCGACCACCTAATTGACTGCAGTACACTGTACCTCGCCTGTGCCGTGCTAGAAATCGTCGTTCTCGTCGTCCCCTCGGTTCTCCTCCGCACACTCGCGCAAGCGCGCGGTAATTCGATATTTTCATTAGTTTCGCGTAATCCTAGATTTTCCAAGCCATCTGCCACGCGCGCTATTTCCCCTTCCTCTTTCCGCTGGATTACACTCACTCGCGAAAGGAGTTTTGTGCTTGCGCGTGTCTCGACGAAAGGACGCAACAAAAAAACAATGCAAGCGGAGTAAGGACGTTTGATGGTACGATAGCCAAAGCTGTGGGTGTAATCTGGACGAGTCGAGTGAGGGGATGCAGTGGAAGACGCGCGATTCATCTTGCCACGTGGATGAGCGTGTGTGTGGGGGAGGGGGGGGAGAATATGGGTGGGGATTGGTGAACGACTCGATGGACCGTGCGGATTAATAATTGAATGCGACGATGTGTATGCGTATTTCTATGAGTTTCAGCTGTAGAAATATTTTGCACGTTTGTATATTATTATCGATGTTCTAGAAAAAAATATTTTGAATTTATTTACAAAATTTGTAATATTGTGAATATAATGGGGAGTATACTAGACTAGATAAATTCATTGTTTGATAATATACAATGAAAAAACAATACGACATTCGTATTAAAAATAGATGCGTTTCGAGTAAAAGCTATCATATAGCTATATAGACGACCCAGACAATTCGATACAATTCCACCTTCCTTACTGTTCTATGCGTTAAGCAAATTGAATTTTTTTCGTTTCCCTCAACCGGAGAATTCGATGTGACAACTTTGCTCTCACTTCGTACACTAGGGTTGAGTTTTTTTTCGATAACGGTTTTAAGTTCTGTACTTGCATCAAAAACCATAGAATTCTTTTACGTGAATGCGAAATTTACATCAACATAAATAACAATTTTCCACTGCAACTGTTTAACAATTGGGTAAAATATGCTTAGTCGATATATGGAATACAGATGAAATGATGGAGAAATTTATATTTATCAAACAATAAATTTAATGTTATATTTACATGAATGGGCGAATATCCATATGAGAAAACGGAACGACAGTAAATTGACATTTAGCGCGAAGCGTATTTCGAAATGTGAAAGCAATAGGTATATGTGAAATGAACTTGTCGATAATACACCAGTATTACCTCATTTTCATATATGGTTTACAATTCGAAATGCATATGTAATACATATTGAAAGGCAAACAAGCGAAATGGAAAACTGTTATATAGAGAGTATAGAAATGTAGATGAAAAAGAATATAAAGAAAGGACATGAATAATCAATGTTTGAAATGGTAAAAAGGAAAAACCCCTTTGATAATAAAATGATTTTATTCCTGATGTATATTTCATTTTTATCAAAATGAATTGCGCGCGAATGAATACACCCGAATGAATAATAATGTTTAATAAAGCTCAATTAATCTAATAATTCTTAAGAATTTCGAATATATTATTTGTAGCTTACAATTAATTTAATTTAAAGATTAATTTACTGACAACAACATGATTATTAAAATTGAAATGAACGCCGTCTAAAATATATTTTATCTAGCACTTTTTTATATTACTAGATTTACTCATGCGGAATTACTCATTACTATCGGAAATAAACATATTATAAATAATAACTAAAATAAAGTCTTCTGTACAGACATCATAAATTATAGTGAAATTAAATAAAATAAAATGTTTTTATAAATACATATACTTAAGAACTCGCAATATAAGAACGTCAGTCATTCCTTTTCCTTCCGTTATTTTACACTCAAAACATTGAGTGAATACAGATTATTTTTTAATATAATCATGTTATAGTAAAATATTGATTATAATAAATACAACAAAACTTAATGACAATATTATTTTAATTTATAAGTAGTTATTATCATGGAAAACTTTCAAAATTTAAGATTTAATTCAAAATATCGCGCCTTTATAAAATCAGAACACGTTTTAGTCGGTTTCACTTTTCTTGGATCTCTTTTTTAAAAAGGGAATATCTAGTCTTTTCTTAATTTATTATTAAATATAAGCTTAAATGAGGCTGATCCAAACACATTAATCACAACATATGCGGATAGGCAGCGTCAAAGTCGGTAAGGTAGAACTCGCGCCGCCGTCATTTACCATATATATAGCATACGAGAACGTAGCCGCCTGCCGCTATATACACAGATTCGCGCGCGACACGCGGCCGATTACAAACCACAACAAAGAAATCCGGCGGGTCGAATGTTGAATAGTCCGTTAGTGCGCAACAGTTCTTGTCAACATTTGAACGATGACAACAGCGGAGAAGCAGCAGTGGAACATGGACAAAATCGTGTCCGAACTCGCGCACGTAAAGAAAGCTCTTCGCCAACTTGACGACAGTATCAGAGAAATTATAGTTCCGACCAAGAGAGACAACGAAATCACGCCAGAAAAGAATCATGTCAGGTATAGATGTAGTGTACAATACTTAGTAGCGGGAAAGATACATATAATTACAACGCGAGTTTTCCATAACGACGTGATCTATTTGCTTTTATTACGCTACGTTCGATTTCTCATCATTCGATGTAGGATAGTGCGCATGTATATAGTATAACAGTGTGTTATGCATGTGGATTTCGGGTACGCAACGCTTGTGTATTGTCACCTTCTATTGTAAACAAACCAAAAGCCGTTGTATCGACACGTCGCGCTCGTTGCAGCGCAGCAGCACGATTTTCAGCATATGTGGAACGTCGTGAACGCCGTGGTTGTCGCTACTTGCAAATGTTCTTTCTTTTAGATATTTTTGTCAAGTAGGGGATGTTTTGATTTAGCAAACTTTGTCGTGCGCATAAGTTTGTATATAAGGGCGTATTATGTAATTTAAAAACTGTAGAGAGATTCACAATAATAATTATAGTAATACCTTTCCTTTTTATTAATTTTCGCTTTTAGGGTACATCATAAGAGAAGCTTGCATAAACACCGTCATAGACAGTATTCACATTCTTCGGATGACTACGATCGTAAATACTACAGACGTCGGAAAGATAATGACGTAAGGTTTAAGGCTACATCGCGTAGGCCGACCGCTAAAGTTCCATTTATCCCCTTTTACAGTAGTGTAGATGATAGCACTGTGTTTCAGGTAATTCATGATTTTATTTGATAATTTCATAGCCGACGCCTAATGAGGTTTAGATTAATTTTTTTCCTATTTTTTAGTCGACGATAACATCTATCGATTACGATCAAGGTTCGCGAGAAATTTTGTCACGTGAAGATGCGATGAGAAAAGAAAACAGAAATAATGGAATGCTAGGCGTACTTAGGGGTACGCTATTAAAATTTCAACAAGATGGAATAAAACTCAAAGCAATGGTAACTATTTAACTTGTATCAAGTATAATAATAATCAACAAGTTATAGTATTTTTCGTTTTTAAAAAGTAGTCTGGATATTTAGTACATAAGATATTGAGTTTCAGCCTTTTAGAAATAAAATTCAAATTTTGTTTGTAGGAGGATAAAAAGGCAGAAGTGGAAGCGAGAGTAGAGCAAGCTCTGGTCAAACAAACGAATGATATAAGAAAAGAAATATATCAATTATCGCAGCTTCGAAAACAACGATTAGCTCAAGATAAAGTATTTAAAGACTTTTGCAAACCTAAGAAAATTAAGAAGAGCGAAAAAAAGGAGTCAAAAGCCATAAAAAAATATTCAAAACGTATAACAAGGAAAATATGCTCGAGTTTGTGCAAATTATTAGAAATGTTTTGAGACATTATGTGAAACATATTTATGAAATTTATTATCATATTGACAATGCAAGCCAGCGAATTGACCTTTTAAAATTTTATTAATGTACTGCCACTTTTATTTTAATGTTAATATAACAAATGTAAAAAGTCGATCTATAATATCCTTGTAGTATTATTTATTCTTCAACCTCCACTCGACTTTAATGCTTGATGCTACCTTAGTATATTTAGTCATACTTTTCCTCATTTACCTATTCGTATCAAATTCCATACACCTGAACAAAATCAATCATTAACATCTCCCTAACGCTTCATTCTACCTTAAACTCCACGATCGAATCCTCACATGCAATCCGAATCCCTGCATACTCCGAATACACACATGCATATACAGTGTGCATCCGAACTCTACAGTTCTATAGCAGTGCAGGCTGTACACGCGGTATTGGTACATCTCTCGTCATCGCGAGGGCCGTCGTAGTATAGTCGGTACATCGCGCGAGAAGCCGCAGCAGCAGCAGCAGTCTTCATGCAAACACATATAGGTATATATATCCACACGCAGTACTGCGTGCTTCTCTCTCGTTGGCCATTAACCACGTCGTGCCTTATGGCGTGTCGTCCGACTGTCCATGCAGCTGGTTTCGCTCATCCATATATACCTGTGTATGCCATCCCGGAGGATTTGGACGACACCACATATACCTGAGGAGGAGGGGGGTGAGAGCGGCGCAAATTAACCTTCCTGTATATATACCTGCTCATATAAGCGCGTCTGACTTTTAATGACACGCCTTTGAGAGATAGCGCGATGGTCTCTCGTAAAAAGGGATGTTACAGAGAGACGTAGTATTAATGTATGCGGTGTTTTGGTTTCGAAGGGTTAAGAGGTGGGATGGTATACGGAGAATGAATGAGTGCGGTTGCGTCTCATGTGTGCTGAAGAAGAATTGTTTTTCAGGGTTGATAGGTGCTGTTTTAGTGAAAAGTATGTCTTAAATTTTGTATGGTCGTTATGTCGACTTTTTCTTAAGTAAACCTGCATTTTAACATTTTTAATGGTATGTAATATTCACTGCGATATGTGTATGTCGACAAAAACTTAACTAAAGGGTATGGTTGTATAACGTTATTTTGAAAACTTCAGTTTTTATGATAAAAGTTAAGCTGTTTTTAATATTTATATTCTTGTTGAAACGTTACACTGATTTGTTCTAATTTTTAATGATGTAAAATACTAATCACTTTTTCGCAAGCATGAGTAATAAGTATAAGTAAAATATCCATTATACTTTTCTCAAGTGGAAACAAGAAAGAGAGATTAAATAATAGCACAGCGTAATGTCGGCTAATTTACTTGTATGTTTCTTACTCAGAACTTCCTCGTCGAAGTTTCCAAGCTTTTTCTAGCCACACTATAAACTTCTGGCCATTTTGCATCACGTTCTATATATATACAGGAGACTTTATATAACTTACCTTTGTTCAACGCAATGTATAAGATTTGCCAAACGATGCCGAAAGTTTTCAATTATGATTACCTAGAATACTAATGAAAAGTCGAACAATTGCATATACCACTGGATAAAATTTTTCATATAATATACATAACAGCGAATTCTGTTTAAAAATATAAATAATAACGACATTTACACTCACACCGTTGCTTCAAAAACTTCTTGCCTTCGCTTTACATTCTCCATCTCCTACATAATGCAAACAGTTACCTCGTCTGCAATCTCGCGCAAATCCCTACTTCTTTAAAACAATCCTCTCTCTTTACTTTCTTTCTCAAACTGTCCCGAAAAAGTCCAACTAAAAACTATCTAATGCGCGCGACATCTTGCACAAGCGAGTCTGCACTCAAGTCCGATCTGCTCGCGAGCATTAGCAAATCCACGCGCAATTTTTCTCTCCCTTGCGCTTCTCTCGTGTAATCTCGCGCGCAGCCACTTATAAACGAGAAAGCGCGCGCGCACCGGGGAATAATCTCGGCTGGCTGGCTTATTAAAGTTAAACAATGTATATATGTATATATACACGAGCGAGAGAGAGAGAGAGAGAGGAGAGAAAGCTCTGATCCCGGCGCGGCGTGTATCGGCACGAAGTGGCCCCCAACGCGCGAGGGTTGCTCGGAGGTCGTCTTGGGAACGTTGCTGTGTGCACGTGTTGCACCCGCCGGCGATGGTATAAGGTGTAGTGGCGTTGTTGAGTTTCACGAGGTTTTTCTTTTTTTTTTTTTTTTAAGAAGAAGAAGGACGATGTAATTGTTGGAGAATGCAAAGTTTTATATAGGTTTTGTTAAAGTTTGTTGATAAATCGATATATTGTGCTGAAACTTTAGTCTTAAATAATCATTAATGTTTACTATTGTAAGCATTATAATATTATTTTATCAGTTGAATTTCTTTTTTATTAAATAAGAATGAATTTTTAATTTTATTCATCTCTAACTACGGTTTTCTTTTTTGCTTTCAGGTGAGAACCACAGAGCGGCTCGTAACTTTTCAGGTAGATACTTAAAATGTCATAACTTCAACTTTCAACTACTTCAAAAAGATACTTTATTGCGACGATATATCATTTTAACTTTTATTCTTCTGCAAACATAAATAGAACCGTTCGTATATACTCTTTATATTGTCCTACAAAATCTGAAATGCAAAATGTTTACTGAGACGCGTACATACGATCGTCGACACAGGGAAAAATTTTTGCTGTTTTAATGATAGTTGTAAAAAAATTTCGTATAGTATAATATATCTTAAACACGGATATTTAACTGTCGAATATCGAACGAAGCTTTTGTCAGACTAACGTGGTAATATTTAATTACTACTGCATTGGAGTAATGTTTTCTACGAAATATACTAATTTTTCATAAGAAATTGTTCTTCTTGCGCATTAATATAATTTTATATCCACTAATTGTGGGTCGCAACCTAAAATTAAACCATGCATTGCCACACATCATATTGCCAAAGTGTTCGTCTATCTTCCCTTTGCTCAAATCTTCGTGCGCCTAAAAATTATAAAGCTGTACAAATATCTACTACCTTTCTTCTGCTCGAACCAACAACAGCACCCGTTCCAAAAGATAAAGCAAGCAACTATATACCGGTAATAATTAGAAGACAGCGCGATACCGGAGCGCATCGTCCACCTTCTATATTTTCTTCTAAGTCTGAGAACGATTCGTTCAATTTTATCCTCTAAATATACTCTCCAGCTCCGATCTCACCATCCGCGTCTAAACAGTGCATCAGGTGCAGTCCCTTTTACGCCAATGAAGAGTACCCGTGACAGTCTTATATATATATATATTTTTAGCTCACGCTCGCGCGAATTCCTTTATCTAGCAGCACGCAGAGAGTTTTATTCTCTTCAATTAAGCGGTTAATGCGAGGATTAAATGCTTCCCCCCTTCCCGTTCCTCCCCCCCTCAAGCCGTTATACGACATTGCAATGGGTCGTTTTGAGCTTATGGGGCAGTATGGAAAGGACGGTAAGTTTTTCCAAGCCGGTGGGGGGAGATTATAGATGGAATAATGTTACTGCAGTGTCTTTTGATGGCCCACTTTTGGAACGTGGACTTTAATTAAGCGCTCGCGTGTCATTTGGAGAGGTTTAATCTTTTCCTAAGGATGTCTTTAAGATTGAGTTGTAAAAAGACATGTGATGTACTTAATTACAATGTTTATGGGTATACTGAAAAAAGTGTTACGTAAGTTAATTCCCTCACAATGACGTATATTTTAATACAACATTATATGTTTACTGATTTATAATTTTATCAACATTAATCTGTACCGTATAATATTAAACGTGATTTCCTATAAATGAAACAAAAAGAACATGAGGCTAATTATATGCATATATTAAATTATAAATTATTTTTATCAACATTAAATAACTAACCTTTTGTCCCGCGCCATTAAATATTTCCTTGTCACGTTGCATTCTCTCAGTACCTCTCATCCCCACAGGCGCTCGCCCCCGATAAACGAACAAAGGCCTCGAAGCGACGTTATACCCGTTGCCTCGACATTATCGTGTCTCTTTCTCTCCTTCTCCCTTCTTTCTCCCTCTCTCCTTTCTTTTCTGCGAGCAGCGGAAAAATAGCCGAATTAAGTTAGCTCTTTGCGCGCGGCAACGGCCGAGAGGGAGAAGAGATATTTCCGGTATTTTTTCGTCGCTTTGCCGCACAGCTCGCGCGCAATTTACAGTACACCTTCGTAATTCAAGGGGTTTGGTTAATTTCGTTTTTCTCTTGCCCAGTTGCGCGGCTTCTGACTCTCTTTCTTTTTTTTTTTATTCGGAAGCTTAATGCCGAGCATTGAATTAATTGATGCGCGTATCGTGGCAACTATAAATACTGCGCTTTATGCGTTACCGTGCGTTTTTAGGGTTGTCACGCGGATGAAAGGCTCTGCTAATGACGACGAAATTATCTTATATATATATATACATATAGATAAGGTAATCGCGTCGGGCGACCTTATAGTTGAGCGGTTAAAGGCGCGCTTAATATTCAGCTATTATTCAGCGATGAAAGGTTGCGAGGTTGTAGTATATACACGCGGTGACGTTGAGATGCTTTGTTTCGTTACGGCGAACATGAAAAACGCTGTGAATAAAGCTTCATAGATACGCGTATAGTATAATAGAGTGTATTTACCTTTTCAGCTATAAACACACGCTTAATTATTTTATATATCTATATACATTTTTCATCTTTGTTCAGTATATCGTTTAAAATTAAGAATTTGTCATTCCGATGAACGTATTATTCCTCGTGATAACGACATAACAGTGGTCCTAGAGGCTATTAAAATTATTTATAAAATGATGGTATTAATACCGAATGCTAAATCACCCGACGACGCATCAACATGGTGTAATGAGACCGCACATCCCGTCTCACTCGGCTCATTAGGTAAAACGTGTATATATATAGCTGTATTCCCATTCGAGTATATATTTAAAATTAAAAGCCATCGCTTAAAATTCACTATCTTCTTCTCTCTCTCACTCAGTTGCACTCTCTTACTCTTGGAGCGAGACGCACGCGCTCCGAAATAAATCCTCTCGTACTCGACGCTCCGGTAGGGAAATTCGAGGCTCGTCCGCGAATAACCGCCAACGGATCGGACTAACCGCGCGACCGCAGCTCGTTAAAAAGCCAGAAAGCTCAGGAAAAGGAGAGGAAGAGACAGTGAGAGAGAGAGAGAGAGAGAGAGAGACGACGGCAATATCATCTTCGAGCGACGCCAGCGACGTGGCAAAATAAAAGTAAACGTCTGCTTCTCTCTTTCACTGAACTCGAACTCCGTTCCAATTACGATGGGCCAAGCGAAAGAAAGAACGAAGATGTGCGGGAAGAGTAAAAAATAAAAGGAATATGTATCGCGCGAGCAATCGCTGTACGGTTGCGAGTGTTGGTTTAGTCGGTTGACCGAAGCCGATATTTGTTATGTGTTTATTATGAATATATAAGCTTAAGCAAGTATCGATTTTCATAATAATAATTTCAGGAAATAGGAATTTATTGGAAAGTGTCTTTAATGTGTTTTCAATGTTTGTATTATACGTAACTTATTATATAAATTTAGTATAAAAAATCTAATATTATATTCGTGATGGTTAACATTTCATACTAAATATAGGATTTGCAATAATTCTCTCGTGGAAATGATTTTACACCACAGTGCTATACAGACTCATAAACCCATATTACTATATTAATGATTTTCACGATACGTAATCCGACATCAAACTAAACTATACATCCGAAATGGAATATATAATACCTTATGTACATAAATTGAAATAATTACAAAATAGTTCATTCAAATTCATCCGTTATTTTATGACGTAAATAGTAATTTTGCAATTTAGTTTACATTTTTTCTAGAAATCTGTATAAATAAAAGAAAAAGAGAAAGCATCGTCGTATAATTATTTATCACTGTCTGCGAAAGACCTTCAAACGCTGCGTCCTTTATATTACGTACACACACCCGCGTATCTTGTCCTCTCCGCATATGCATACTTGGTTATTTACATAGATATACCATCCACTTCTCCTCGTCAGGAGGGCGAGAAAGCAAGAGGATCCTGTTCACGCTGTCGCGCGTTCCTGTAATACAGCCCAAATGTATAATTACTATATTTCACGTTCTTATGTACCGCATCATCCTGAAGCGCTCAGTATACCATATAACAAGCGGATGGACGCAGGCTAATAACGATGATACACGCGCGACGCTCCGTACAAGAATAGCAGCAGTAGTAGCAACGACGCGAGAGTTTTCAATTTGTCTTTCGCGCGGGGGATAATCGGTAATTTATGCCGGCCGCGCTCGTTATTAATTGACCAGGCTTAAGAGTACCATGCGGCCGGTAGCAGTGCGCCTTGAATAATGATGATGCCACGCGCCTGCAGAGGGAGAGTGAATGAAAGAGAAAGAGGGAAAAAGGTGACACTTATCGAGTTTACATTTTACGAAATTTTTCGTACGCTTGTTGGTTTATATAGATGTGATGCTTTGTAGGTACCGAATCGCTAAGATTACACGTACTGTAGCCGTGGCGATGAGGATCGTTTGTATATGAGAATTTTTTATATTGATGTTGATTGTACATCATTCGGGAGATATAAATCTGAAACGTTTTTAAGATTTTTGTATAACATGTTTGTAAAGGAACTGATTTACAATAAATGACAATTATATAATAATTTATACGAAGCATCATCATTATATGAATAGGTAGAGTAGTATTTCATTTTATAATATTGATACTAATTTCACATTCAGCACTATTTTAATTATATTATAATAAATATTTTTAAAAATGTATAAAAGAAATATATACTAGCAGTCAATATCTTAACTCTAAAACAACCGTGCATCTTTCAGCCGAAAATATATATAAAGCACGAAAGCGAGTGTCACGTGTGCGCGGATCGATGGGTAAACTATACGTACCTATATATCTACATAGGACGAGTGCACTCAAGTCGCGCGACGAGAATCTGCAGTCGGTCGAAATTTACGCAGTCTCGGCAGTTTCCCTGGTAAAATTCACGTCGTTCTCTCTCTCGCTCTCTTCCTCGCACTCACACTACCGCAAAACGGCCCTGTGCACGCGCGCCGTATAGTATCGCCTTCCTATAACAGTCACTCGTTACGCCTTTATAGCCATGCGCCCTTTCTCTCTCTCTCTCTCTCTCGCTGTGTCTCTTGCACACAATGGAACGCGTGGTGTAATGCAAGTTCGTGGGTTAGCACACGCGTTCGACTCTGCTCGATTGTGATTATGGGAAGTGATGTAAATGTAATGTAAAGGGTTGGCTACACGCAGGGACTGTTCATTCTGTTCGATGAATATTTGTTAACGACATTGTGTTATGCGAAATGAAAAATTTATAGTTATAAATCGTAAGTTTATAATAATATATTTATTTATTAATCTATAGTTAGAAGTATAGGTAAGATTTAGGTTTTCAAACATCGTTTTCTTCTGCAACTATTTATCGCAGTTACAAAAGTGAAGTTTTGTCAAATTATATACAAATTGTTATTAATAACATAACTTACAACACGTATTTTTATTGTGTAATTAAAATTTACCGCAAGTTCGAATTACATATTTCTTATTATATATATATAATTTAGTATTCTGAAACTAGTAGAACCTTCAGAACAACATATGTTATATTTTTTCTTAACCCATAAGATGCGAAGAAAGAAATAATATGTATATTATCGAATTAAATTATAAAGTTTCTACTGCTTTATAATTGTCTCAACAATACTATTACACTTTTTATCCTCTGCTATACTCTTAAACATTATAACCCCCCCCCGCCCCTCACAATCACATGCAAATTGCCAAAATCAATCAATTCCTCTTTCCCATGCATACACACGCTCTCTTTCTGCTCTCCTCCTTTCTCTTCTTCTTCTTCTTCGCGTGCCTTTCATTCGGCCCTCCCATGCACGCGCGTCTCCCATTCCAAGCACAGTACTACTCTCTCTCTCTCTCTCTCTCTCTTGCGCGCACGTGCACTTTGTGCGCATAGTATCGCTATACGTCCGGAGCATTTGTGGCACGATAAATGGGTAATAGGATTCCGCGGGTCCTCGAACTATTGCCAAGTTCTTTTCCTCTGCGAGCTGCATAGGCAAAAGCTTTCGCTATCTCTCCGGCTGCTCTCTCCCTCCTTTAAATAAGCGACTGGCCGGCTAAAGCCACAGAGAAAGAGGGAGCGAGAGAGAAAGAGAGAGAGAGAGGAGGCACGGAGGCAGAAAAAAGTCAGGCAAAGAGAGAAAGAGAAGGAGAAAGGGGCGGAGGGAGTCAAAGAAATGGCATTAAAGCGGACAAAAAAGCTCGCGGAAAGTGTCATGCAACGTTTGAGCCAAAGAGAATGAGCAAGACGAGAGCAGCATCGCTCGGATTCAAAGGGAATGAGGCAGGAGGAGGAGGTGCTGAGTGCGGGGATGAACTACGGGTAGGATGAATCTTTTACAGGGCCGAGGCGGGAAACATTTATTGAACTTATTTTGGGATAATTCTACATAGATTTTTCTTTTTTAATGATCAAGTGTTTAGTAGACGCGTAATGTATGCGATATGGTAGATAATCAAATGCAGAAATACGCAGGACTTGCGTTTGAGGTTCTTTCGCTGGATACATGCAGATTTACTGTAATTTAATGTAAATTATACAAGACGATGCGGGTATGATTTACGCAATGTGCAATTCAAATGGGTTATTAAATTTCTTTTATTTAAGTATAATCATATATCCACTATGGTAATAGTTACTATATGTCGATATTTGAAACCGTACATTACGACTATGGACTACGTAATAAGCTTGTAAACATTACCTAATACAGATAATGTATTTTAGAAATTTGCCTGCCACCGCATAACTTTACAGAAGAAAGAGCGAAAAAACGTGCACACAGAAACTAATAACAAAGGAAAATAGGACGTCAAAAGAGTGAAAAAGAAGCAGAAAACGAGCAACGCGCGGGACCTAGAAGAAAAGCTGCATATACACACACGAATAGCCGGCGCTGCGCGATGCCTTTCTTATCTCGACGCGACTATATATACGCTGCATTCGCTTTGTGTCTCGTGCCATCCGTTCCTTCCACCTCCGGAGCGCGCATTTTTATTCCCGTACGCGATCGGTGCGGTAAAGCTCGAATAATTCTTCTACCCTCTCCTCTCCCTGTACGGATACTTTTATTGCCAGGAAAGGAAGAAAAAAAGAAGAGGATTGCCGTGTGTACTTTCTTTGCCAAGAACGCGCGACTTTACGATTGTATTATCTATTTTTATAGGCTGCTGTGTAGGAGTGCGAGTCGAGGAAATAATAGAATGGAACAAGTGGGCGATAGATCAAATTGTTTATTGGCAACTGCTGAGGATATGCGCGGAGCCGCTCACGTGCGTATATGGATGCTGCGTGTGTATAGGTGATGAGCAGCTGTGAATCGCGTTCTTGAGATATAAAGGATGATCTGTTGTTAAATCGAATGGTTAGATGGCGTGTAAATTGAAATTGAAAAAAGATATGGTGTATTTTTATTTTTTAAAGAAAATTAGTTTATTTTCTTTTGATTACAATAGGATATTTATATCGTTGGTTTGGTATAGATTATTGATAAAAGTTTGGACGTTCGTAGGAATATAAATATGTTTGAAACCTCTTTTCTTTTTTATACGAATTTCCATTGCTTTACATCGATTCTCATGTTATCGGTCGATTCTACCTATAGATATATGTAAATGTAAGGTATCCGCATGCGTTAAAGATAATGAGAAAACAAGCGAAACGTGAATATACGGTAGAATAAAAACAAGGGAAACCCGTCTGGGAGTCGAACGAGAGGAGAGAAAACGTTCGAAGCACAAATCTTTAACAAAAAGGCGGGATTCGCTCGCATTCCATTACGCGATGGTTAATTGTACGGCATTAAGAAAATTTATGGACTTTCGTTGTGGATAAATTTACAATTATTTTCTCTCTTTGGGAGTCGTTTTGGACGAGAATACAACGTATATTCTACCAAGTTTTCATTCTCGCTAATCTTATTGTTCATAACAATATTATTCACGTAGACCATTACTATATAAATCACAATGTTCTATAAAAATCTAACAAGCGAATTCATCTTCTCACACGATGCAAGCAAACTGAGACGTACCACAGCACGCCAGGTAAAATCCATTCGCATGCGTCTCATTAGCGGCTGTTAATTGCCGGACACGCGATGATGACGGACTTTAAAGGGCGCATCGTTAAACGAACGACGTCTACTTATCTGTGTGAAGATCGATCGACGACATCGAATCCAACCATCACGTTTCTTCTCTGTCTCTTTTGCTCTCACACCTCTTTTTTCGACTCGACGCGTTATATTTTTTTTCGCGCGATCACAATGATGGATCGTTCCGTGCCAAGTGCATCCACGGGATTACGACACTCTGGTATAAACACGTATCTCTTTCTCGCTCGCCTCGGGATTCATTTTTCATTTTTGGCACCGCCGCGTTATTGATCCGAGTCTGTCGATTATATGCCGAGATCTGTGAATGTAGTTCTTGCCGTAAGTCTCATCTTTTTAACGTAGATATATACCAATGTTGATGCTCTGAGAAGATGTTTTTTTGGATCTGAACAGGTCTGCGTCATTATTTACTCGTGACAGTAATTATGCGGATTCTTTGCGCTGTCGCGCCAGAAGATTGAGCTGTAAGGTTTGTTTCGGATGAGCGATGATTAACATAATGTGTTTACTTACAGAATATCGATTATTTGGGAAAGATACGAGTTTAAAAAGAGAAGTATTATAAGGGATCATTTATTATCTTCGTTATTAATTAAAATTTTGATCCTCTTTTCGAGGGATACTATTTTTATGGTTTGTCATTTTGTACATAGATCTTTTTCTTTTAAATTCTATTGTTAAAAATTAATACAATATTTTACATTGCGCCTTTTTTTTTAAATTAAATTTTAAAACGTATTTCATTTGACGAGAGATTTAATCATCCACTTTAATTAAATTTAAAGTCAATTTTCCAGTTACGCATGTTCGCAGTAGCATCAGCAACTACTATAATCGATTCCCGAAATTCCAATTTCTATTCTAAAAAACACCATCGTTACATATACATAGCTCACCCCTTAATCACACGATGTACATCAAAGCTTTCCTCTCTATATGTCTATCTCTCTTTCTCTCTCACACGCACTCTCCCATCGTTACAATTTTCCTGTTATATATACGAACGCAAACATAGCGCGCGTTCTCTCTCCGCGCGCGTCTCTATAACACGTTGCCCAAACGATTTTCTATTAATAACGTCATTTTCATAATTAACTAAACGCATATATATCGGAGGCCGCTACTCGCACATTACATTCGATGTCGCTTTACGCGCGGGTATACCAAAGCCTCTATATATATTGCATCAATGTTATACACGCTTACATATACATGTATATTAATACATGTGCCTACGCACTTGCAACACGTATATGTGTATATATATATACACGAAAGGGATATTTCATCGAGACGCAAATTGACGAACTCAATTACCGAGAGAGCGTGTGTATATGTATATATAGCAAGTGTTCTACACCTATATATACAACCCAAATGTGTATGCAACTACCATCCCCGCAGAAGCATATCGATTATATCGAAATCGCGTGCAGAGAGCGAGAGAGAGAGCTAGTCGAGGTACAACCCGTGATTCATATTTCGCAATTATCGTTATTGCCCGCGAAACAAATGTTTTGTCAATAAGCCATCCGCGTCCCCACGGATATATTGGTCAATATAGTGCAGTATGTAATAGTATAGTGGGGCAGCACCGCGGTAAGGTTGTAAAGTACAACATTTTATCTCGGTCGAAAAATCTGAGAGCCTGATCATTATGGATGTCGTTGGAGAGAGAGAAAGAAAGGAAGAGAAAAAAAGTATACCATTTACACACGGTGGACGTGTTAATTGAATATCTTGTTGTCTGTTGTGGTGCAGTATAGTTATGGGAAAAAGGTGCTTTTGGTTGACGTGTCAATCGAAATACAGTCATTTCTACGTAAAATTAGCATAAAATTTTAACTTAACCCAATTTAAAGACTATCTATAGTCCAATATTTTTGCATGTATAAATAATTATTCTTCGTGGATAAAAATAGCAACGTAATAATAATGTTGTAGTTATTTTTCATTAAAAAATTGACAAACAATTTTCCTTATACCAGAAACACAGTAGTATCCTACCTAATACATTCTCAACTTGTTGATACATTGTTGATACCTTAAACCTCCAAAAATCAGACCCTACTCGCACCCCCACTACAGCACTTCCCTTTCTGACATATTTCCATACACAACGCCCTGTCTAGATACCACTTTCGATATAATAACCCTGCGTACCTCCACCAGCATAGCCTCGCACTCAGGCATCATAAAAAGCCATTCACTGCAGGGGACAGACACACAGCAATTCCATGTACATATAACGTTATCTATATATATACGGGACCGAAATTTGAATGACAATCTGTTGCGATTTCGGTGGGCGACGGCATCTCGAGGGATGCGTAAACGCGCGAGCGCGAGGCCGAGTTCTCGATAACGAGTGCGCATTAATCACCCCCCTGAACGTTTAAGCAGCGTGTGCAGTGCGGGGTGGTCTATTGGGTCCGGTATTTACGTGCGCCCGCGGGCCAAGGGGTTCCAGCGAGATAACCATCGCGGTCTCTAATTTTCGATTGTGCGCCTCGTGTGCTGGGTTGAGAGGTACGCGAAAAGATGGGGATGAGAGAAAGAGATGGAGATGTAGTGTGGGGTGTAGTGTTTATTATACGTATAAGTAACATTTTTTTAGAATCTCATGGATAGTATAGTTTTTTTAAATTTATTTGTTGGTTTTGTCGTTTATAGCCGCGACTAATTAGCGTAACAATTAGTAAGATAAATTCAAATTATATATAGTAATAATTATTATTTTATTTAATTATTTATTTTTCACAATCATTTAAAAATTATTACAAGGTTTTATTTAAATAACCTTAGGTTATATTTAGCTTAATAGTAGCAATACTTGAATCCTACAATAAAATTTCCCTTTCTAGCAAATTTCAATGTAAAACAGTCATTAATCCCGTGCGCTAAAAGCGTTCTAAACCAGCGTTTTCTATACGCACGCACGCTCAGGCAATACCTTTAAACCCCCAATCTAATATACCACACTGCTAAATCCTCGCGTAATCCAACTTCGTTCAACCTTTGGTATTCGCGTATGTGGATGACTAACGCAGCTGGAAAAACAGTCTATCGTATAATACGAGAGTAAGCGTAATCTCGATATCGGATGCTCGGAGGCGTTTATAGTGGGCACATCGCGCGACAAGTGTATAACCCTTTTAGCGCGAAATTAACGCTCGCGGTAGATCTATAATATACGCGTGCAGTAGCGGTGGTCACTGAGATGATAGCGATCTCGAGAGAGTGAGTGGGAATCGCTTTAATAGGTTTACACGATGCACCAACCGTATCACGTATATAGCCTTTAGTTGCAGAGGGGACGATTTTTAGATTGTCGCGCGAGTTATCTGTTGGTTTTTGCAAGGTAATCCGATTACCGAGAGGTTATGTGCATTGAAGGTTTTTGTAGATTCACAGAAAATAAAGTTGCAAAAAGTTGAAGGGATTTGTTTTTCATTTTTTTTTATTGGAATTGATTCGTTGTAATTAATTATTATTGTGATTAAAATATACAAATTAAGATCTTATACTTGAGATATCTTTTAAATTTTGCCTCCACAATACTGTTAGTTCTCATAAATTATTTTTCTAGTTCGTCATACATTACACATAAAAATAACCTTCTTAACCAGTCAAAAACCCATCATTTTCCAGTCAACATTACCTTTATTCGGATCCTCAACCCCTTTTCCCTCACAATGCCTTTCCTCTATATTATACAACGCAACTCTCGCACCTACATATCGACTCATACACTCTCTACATCCATTTTTCTCCCGTCACTATACCCACCTATTCACTCTCATTCCCTTTCGCTTTCACCGCAAGGGCGCAAAGGCCGCCCTTTCCTTCTGCAGCTTAGGCTTATTTGCAAAGCCCGAGAGCCGCGCGCTCGCAAGGTATTACGCGTGTACTTTCTCTCTCTTGCGCACGCGCGAATATTACGCGAGGGTGTATACGTATAAGCGTGCGAGAGATTTATCGCGACATTGCGCTCGCGCGCGCGTATAAGTCCCGACGTCGAACTCTATATACCTATGCGTGCGTTGTAATTGTTGTGTGCGAGCCTCCTCGACTATATGCGTTATGGCCACGATCGATCGTTAAGGAGTCCCCAAGCGACGACGCTTTAGGGGCGTATATCAGTATAAAAGTAAAGTATAAAAGTAAAACGCATCTTTCTATTTACCTCCAAGGTGATGTGGAAAAAATAGAATAATAAATATAAAATATATGAT
>JAWWEQ010014183.1:0-37319 GCA_035583055.1 Torymus tubicola | reverse complement strand
TAAAATAAATCAGTGCTGGACTTATGTTGTTATGCCGCGCACTAAATTTGAAAAATGGACTTATGTTGTTACGTTTTTCGTATATCGTAGCTTTAGGGCAATATTTTAGTTACTACTGACAGTTTTAAATGAAAAAGATACAAAATCCAAGGTTTTTCCGATTTAAAAAAAAAATGGACTTATGTCGTTATGCCTCGGAACCACAGATATACAGTCTACCCTCAACCCCCCAGCACACACCGCATCCTCTTCTATATACCGCCAAAATCCACTTTCTCCATTATTAACCATGACCTACACACAAACTTCATCAACTTTTCAAGCCACCCCATATTCCACTAACGAGCCACGCAGCCTCAATTCCGCGGAAAATTGAATTTTCTTATATATATATATATATATATACCCACTCGTCTGACGCACGCACACCGAGCAATCGTTCCCTCTGGACTCTCGTAGAAAAGTACCAGCAGTATAGCAACAGGATCTCATATAAAAAATACAGTATACCAAAATAGCAGCTGCAACCGTGAATTCATAAAATTAAACTGTTTACCGTTACAATTAGATCAACGCAGAGTCGTATCATTTTATATCTAGGAAATATTTTTCTCACGACCATAACAACAACAACAACAACAACAAAACAGTATATACACAAACCCCCATCCGAAACCTCCTGAATAATCGAGCATGGATCTCGCTCGCGCGTGTCTCGGTCCCCGGGCAATCCACTTACGTCCGTTACTTTACTCAGCCCCTGGCGCTAGTAGATATATATACCCGTTGCTCCGCGCTGCATTGCACGCGCGAGCTCGTTAGTAATTCACGAACGCTGTGGTGTGTGTATATATATATATATATATATATATATATATATAGACCCTCTTTTCTCCAACGGATTCCCGGGATACGCAGGGAACATGCTTTTTTATACGAATTTCACGTGTGTAAAGGTCAGGTTGCGACATGTGAGGTAAGGATTTGGTTTTTGAGGAAGTGACAGGGCCCCGTAAATGTATAATAATAATAATAAACCACATGTGCGTCATAAGTATTTCGAAGTATAACTCTCGGTTGTAATCCAATAAAATTCACAATTAGCAGGCTTCGAAATCCTATAAAACATAATGTTAGGGGGATATAAGACAGGTGTTGGTGGTAGCCGGTAGAAAATGTGTGTATAAAGACGACGAAGCTCTCGATCGAAGTTAAACCGCGAAATAGTTCATGCGTAAAAGTATATATCGTATATAGATTTCGTTGTAACGTTACATTTATCCCGGAATGTATATATAGTAAAAGATAGAAGAAAGTTTTGGAGTTTTCGGTACGCGTTATATATACGAAATTAGCGATAGCAGAAATGTCAAAGTGTAAGTACGACATATTAGGATAATATCAACAGCCAAAATCTTCGTAGACAGAATCTCTCTCTTAAACATAGAGGACAAAGTCGGAGGAAAAGGCAACTGTCTATATCTTATCGTATAGAGACGACGACGGCGACGACAACGACGCGAGCATTACTTAATATGCGCAGAAAGTGCTGATTGAACTCGTAATTATATAGACGATATTCGAGACGCATACATATTATTCATTTCCCGCGAGTGTACATGCACAGTAAGTGTAGATTACCCACGCGTAGTTTCACGAGATAATTTTTTTGTTTGCTTGCGCCCCTGGGTATACGAAAAAGATGGTAGACAGTAAGAAAGGATATGCTACGATGGTCGGTGCCAATTTCGAAGGTGACTATTTCGGGACCAACTTGTAGTCGCGTCTGTATGTGTGAGAATGTCTCGGAAATGTAGTTTATTTGAAATTGACGTCAATGTAGGATATTAAGTGCAGAGAATCTTAAAGTATTAAAGGGTTGCGAAATTTCATTTCACACGTGCGGCTTGTAGTTCTCGAATTTTCCTATATTCTACGATTTATTTTAACGCCGCGCTGCTTTGAAATATAACATCCTATTGACATTAATGCTTCTCACGATGACTCTCACGTACATCCTATTAATAAATCTAACAAAGTACTGTAATACCAAGCGTTCCAAGATAAAAAAAACAACTATCCTAATCTCAACAAAAACACAGATCCCATTACTCTAAACCACTACCAAAAAAAAAAGAAACGAAACCTCTAGGGACCACAAAAAAATTTCTCTTTCCACCCTCATCGTCCTCGCGACCGTCCGATCGTTGAACCGAGTAAGAGAACGACGTGAGTTGCCCTCGACGCGTCGCGACGAGGCAGTAACCTCTCTCTCTCGCTCTCGAAAGAAAATCATTACAGCTCAGGGTCAGAGTACGAACGGCGTCGTTGCTCGATTTCTCGATTGAACGAAGAGAAAGAGAGAGAGAGGGTGGAAGGTAGACACAGACGAGTTGGTTTCGTCAAGGTCGCAGTGTTTTGGTTGGCTAATAACAGTGCGGATAGCGTAGAGGGATGATGGGTGTTGTTTTTAGTTGTGCGATGGTGGAGAATTTTAGCTGGTAGTTCAGAATGTGAATAATTTGGATTTTGTGGGTTGTTTGAGAGGATATGAAGAATGTGAAAGGGACTGGGGTGTAAGAGATTTTGAGTGTAATGATACATTATAAGTAGAAATACGTTCATAAGATTATGTAATTTTATAATTTCAAAATTATCAAATCAAAAGCCAATTGAAGTTGACTGACACATGTAAAGATATTGTCCGTTCAAATATTCTTTAACCAAATAATCAAATTACCGACTTAATCCGGAAAACTAATCTACCTTTATCGCGTGTAATTCGTGCTGTTGACTTTGTTAATTACATATTCTACGAACTTTTACACCGTTTTAATTACTTTTTTTTCTCAAACACATACGCACACAACAGTTTTTTTTATATTCTTACAGTTTAGTTGTTTACCCACTCACATTCCAACAGATGGTGATAGCTTTGTAGAAAATATTTTTGCTGAAAGCTATACAAATACCGAATATCTATATTCTACCGAAAGTTAAATTTGCCGAACAGATGTAATTGAAGAATATTATTTTTCAGAAATGTAAAAATACCGATAGCGAAAGATTCTAAAAATAATCTTAACAGAATTTTAATTTTAAAATTGCTGAAAATCATGTTCTTTTAATATACTTTAATTATTGTATGCGTTTACCGTCTAAAAAGCGTATTTATGATATCCTTATCAGTTGTTTTTTCATTTTTGCGCGGTCCGTACCGTCAGAGCATTTGTTCTTTTCGGTGCTTGATATTTCTTTTTTTTTTTAACCTTTCAGTTACCAGTAAATTTTCTTTAGTAATTAAAAGATATATATATTACAGAAATAACTAGAATTAATCTTACCAGCTAACGGCGGTCCCATGAGATTAGCGATGCCTTGTACAAGTAGCAATAGCCCATAAGCATTGGTGAATCGCTCGAGGGTTATTGCCTCGACGAGAATGATGCTGGTGAGGCTGTAGTTAGCGGCGATGAAGAAACCGAAGGCACCGGCGATCGAGCTCAGCAGGTAATAACTCTTAATCGCCATTGGTATGAGGGCGGTGAAAGCGCCACAGAGAGCCATGCAGCAGGCGTATACCACCGAGGCGTTTACCCAGGCACGGTCGCCCGCCCAGCCGAGGAGGATCTGTATATAGCGATTAATTAGATTATAATGAATTTCATGAATTTTATTTTATTTTATTTTTTTTTTTAATTTTGTACTGTGCTAGTAGAAATTAGATTAAAATTAATGTAGATACTGTGGAAGCAAAATTTCATCGCGGTACATTAAAATTAAATTAGACATGTATAAATTTACATTAAATTTAATATAAAATAATTTGAATTTAATGTTAAGTAATTTAATTTTAACGTATATTGCGATGAAATTCTAACACTGATAGTTATATAATTACGTTTTTAGAAAAAAAATGAAGTATAGACAAAAATTTTAGATTGTAAGTAAATAATTTACTTTCTACTATAGATTTTTTAAATCACATACTATGAAAGCTGAAATGCATTACTCATGTCACAACTAATCTGATAATTTTATTCAGTTTTTTTTTTCGACCAGAGTTTTTAAAAGTTAGAGAATGTAAGATAAATAAAATTACCATAAATTTGTTTTAAATATTAAATCACCGGATTACAATATATCATTTTGAAAATTTATTTTGCTGAAATTAATTTAGCTTGATATTTAGTACGATATGAAAGAAAGTCTGTTGACATGACAAATGTCCAAGCGAGCTATAATGAAATATTATCAGTAATTTAACTAAATCAATTACCGCAGCGCCCCAGGAAATAATTCTAAAATAACCTTATAATTTAACATCCCATCAACCCCAATTAACATCAAAGACCCAATTCCACTCCAGCTCTCATGAACCGTATACAATCATATACCTAACAAACAAAAATCACCTCATCACGCACTACCATAAGCTTATTACCCTCCTTATGTTCTATAAATAACCAAGCGTATAGCGCGTACGTGTATACATGCGCGCATCACCATCGCATGCACAACCACCACGAGACGTGACCCGCAGAGAGCCCGGCTTTGAACCATTATCAATAATATTCGCCGGGCATTTAAGACAATCGCGCGCTAATGCGCCCATTGTATACTATGCGACCATATACGCGCGTCGGGGCTGCACAAGTAGAGCGTCTTGATTGGTCGCAATGACACGAAAAAGGAACACGACGACGCTGCGCGGCCTCTCTATTTAACTTTTCTCCTCGTTGCGAGTTCAGTAGCGGCCTCGCGAGATTATACTTCTTTATATATCTACTCTGTCTTGCTATTCATATATAGATATATACATATATGTACACACGTATAGAATATATGACCTTGAAAATCCTCTGAAGAGTAGTACACGACGGAACGCGGAAATCGTGAAAATATAGCGAAGGCTTCGCGATCGGATATCTCACTCCCTCGTCGCGGGCCGCGATAAGCGAGAGACGTCGGTTTTCCGGCCTGCGAATAATCCGATTAGACGCGTGTATGTATATGTTATACAGACGCGTGTATATATACACTATATATTCCTCCCTAGAGAGAGAGAGAAAGAGATTTGGGTCAAAGTCAAGAAAGTCGATGCGCCATTGTCGCGAGCGCGCGTGGCGTGCGATAAACGACCCATTGCACTTTTAATGAAGTGTCATTATACCGGTGGGTAAGAGGGAGATGTATTAGCCTACGGGTCCTGATTTTCAAGCTGTGTGGGAGATTAGTGGTGGGAGGAGTCGGTGGTCACCGGAGAGGTTTGTTGGGTGGGAGGATAAGGGCTAGTTCGTCGAGAGCTTTGTAATTAGAGAAAAGGGCTGGTGATGTGCTTGAGCTTTCGGATATGAGCAATCCTTTTAAGTTTATGTGAACAGTGCGCTGAACAGCGAGGGAAAATGGAGAAATGTGGGTGTATTGTGTTTGAAATTATTTTAAAGCTTGGCTACTATTGTATTTAACATGGCAAGAGTTTTGACAAAATTTAAGTTAGTTCCTCGACATGTTATAGTTTGTGCGATGAGCGAAAGCATAACGTATAACGTATTCGTCTTTCTATCTCTTTCGCTTTTACGAATGTCGTCTGCTATTTGTGTTTATAATCATTCACATCCTATATATTATTTTATTTTTTCATATCTTAAAAAAATTATGGATTTGTTGTGAAATCAGTTTGTTCGTCATTTGATTGATGGAAGTAATGAGTTGGTAGGTTACAAAAACAAAAGTGTCTAGTCTTTTCAAAAAGCTCAACACTGATAGAAAGAAATATTTGAGCCAAATGAGCCGACTTAACTGTTAATGAATATGTCTTTAAATTCAGTCAAATGCAGGTGCATTAACAGTTAAGGAATGGATGATTTGGTAAAAGTAAGTTTTGCAACAAAAATCGATCGCGCATTAACTGCTAATGAATATTTTTCAACTCTTAAGCATTTTTCATTTCGTTCAGATACATGAAAAATTTGACTTCCAAATGAATCGCGCATTTCTTTCGATCAGTGAACTTAAAAAATCGTTGATAAACTTAAAAGAACGAGCCGAATTTCATCTTTCTTAAGCTATGTTTTCCTTTTTAAAGTCTCTTTTTTTATATGAGGTAATACTATTACTTCTTGTTCTAAGTTATATTATCAATCTAACTATTTTCAATAATTCATTTCTGGAAAATTAGCTTGGCAACCTATATTAAAAGAAAAATTGTGATAAATTCTTTGTTTATTGAAGCTAGATTATAATAGAATTTTTTCGTACCTTATGTATCGCGAAAAATAAAGAAATATATATAAGTTTTTCAAAAACCTAAGAATCGAAATACAGTATAAAGATAGACTTATAAGATGAATGATACTTGCAGATATATAATACCAACAATAAACTAATAAAAGCAAACTCACCTCGCCAGCCATATTCATGATCCCGATGACGGAGATGAGTAGTGACGCGTCGGCGTCACTGTACCCCACCTCGATGGCATTGTCGGTGAGGTACATGTAAGGCACGTCGTACCACGTGTGCAGCAGAAAATTGCTGATCGAGAACAGCAGGAACCTCGAGTCGGCAAAATGCGAAAAGTCCAACATGTCCACGAGCAAATCCCAGAACTCCCATAATCCAGAATACCAGACCATCTTTTGCTTGGCAATTGTAGTCATGCTGTTACGATAGATATCCGGACAGCTACTTGCTCTCAGCCTATAACGATTGATGTTGAGCATAGCACCTCGATAGGTAAGACTATGGCGATGCACACGGATATCCTTGAGATAGGCCGTTGGTAGCCGACGAGGATGTTCCGATGCGCTGGCACGTCGTAGCTGGGCATCAGGGCTGATTTTACGTTGTAGATACCAGGTCTGCGCCAGAGCGTCATCGGGTTGGTGACGTGGATGTTTTGGTTGTCGAGGTGGTTGTGGCTGGGCCGGATCGGTCTGGATGGGGCGCGAGTAAAAGGACGACTAGCTAGGCGATGAGTGGGTTGTGTATGGGCGCTCGTATATATATAAAGAGCGCACGTGGTAGAGAGATTTTTGAACAGTTGGTTAAAGAGAAGTGTTTGTTGAAGTAGTTTTGTACGCGATGTATGATGATAATTTTGTTTTGGATGAATAATTGTAGTTCTAATAGGCAAAATATAGGACCAACTTTTATTTTAAAATAGTATTTGAAGGATTGGTAGTACTGGATTTTGTATGAGAACTACCCTAAAGTGTTATAGACATGCGGAGTGTTTTTGAAAGTAACTGTTCAAAAATCTTCTTAATTCTTATTATAACAATTACTTAAGACACTTAATTAATTTCCAATTTATGTGTTCATTAGATAATTAGCTATACAGCATAAATTATTTAAATCTATCAGTCTGAATAATTACAGTGATCTTCAATAGAAAAAATTCGTGGACGAAAGGTGTATAGTTTTGATCAGGTCATTTGGTCAACTTAAAATTTGTAAATAAAAAATCCTATTTTCTTTTTCCATATTTAGAAACAGTAAAGACTTTTACTTTGTATTTTGAATACCCATAAACAAATTTCAATTCGATTTCAAAGCGATTACAGGCTCGATTTATAAATCGAGGATCACTGGTCAATGACCCACTCGAAACCCTACTATTTGTGTCCAAAAAGTTTTTCTCTTGGGAATCACTCTAAAAAAGGAATTCGATAATAGATTAGTGTAGAATAATCTGTAATAGAACAATTAACGAAGGTTGATTGTTATCCATGTATCAAGAAAAAGATATTTTTACTTGTAGATAAAAATAAATTTTTATCACTCTGTATTGATTACTTTATAAAGTATTAACATTTTAATCAATCAATTATCAGTATTTATGTAATAATGAAATGAACGTTGGAAAAGATCTCTAAACTAATGCAGTAGCTTCTAAAAGTTGGAATTGTTGGAACACACTATGAAAATAACTAATTTTATCTGAGGTAAACGTATCAATACATATAATTATTATATATAAACACGGCGCATACAGAATTTTTGGCTACCATTCTGTGTAAAAAAATTGTTAATTCTCATATTTATCACATATAAAGAGGAAAAAGTATAGTAAATATTTGACTCAAGACCCTAGAATCCGAGTCGGTCCACATCTTGTTAAAATGCAAACAGTTTGGCCCGTATAACACGTACTTTATGGACAATATATGGCTACTAAATTCATTTTTAAGCGAGATTATGAGATGAAATAGTAATTTATATATTGTTACTTTTACCTTTCAAAACTAGAATTACTCTTAAACTTAATATTAAACCGTTAAAAAAATACAGCAGACTTAGCTTGGAAACATAGTAGAATTTTCTCAAAACTACTCAATTAATATAAAAAGCAAATTTTTATTTTGAGACCAAAACCAATTCTTTTTAAAATTGCTTAAATAAAATTAGCTTTGTTATGCGCAACATCTCTGCTATATTTTTTCACTGTATAAAATATATAATCTACCGAAAAAAATGAAACTCCTGTTTACCTGTAGATCGAAGTCTCTCGCCTCAGCACCTCCAACTCCCAGGGTTACTCTGTCCCCTATAGCGAGGGGACTCAGGGTAGGAACAAACCTCGCCGAAGGCGGGCTCATCTGGTCGTGCAGGTTTCCCGAGTCACTGAAGCTCCTGGACGATATCAGCAGGCTAGGGTAGTTCTGTACCAGCACGTTGTACACGTTCTTTCTGTTACTCAGCAGCTCTAGCACCTCCAGAGGCACCTTCTCTCCGTTCTTCACGAACGTGGGTAAGCTGACAAGACTAGAAAAAAGCTTATCCCCATTAGGATTCTCGTGGTCGTCACGCTGACCCTCGATAATCATGGCGTTGGCAGAGGCACCACGTTTTGCCTCTGTCTGCGCCGTGTTCGCCGAGCTGCTCGCCGAAAACGAGTCGACACTCGAGCTCTGAACCCTCCACCGTTTCCTCTCTCTATTCCTCCTACGTTCCTGCGTCTTCACCTTTGCCCGCATCGTCGTCCATTCTAAGTCCCTCATCAAGCACCCACACACAGCGAGATTCAGAAACAAACCAGCCAGGATCAAGGTTGTACCTCGCCAACCATACTCGTTTAAGAGCCTTTGTATCAGCGGTGGAAAGATGAAGGTACCGATGCCACTGCCACAAACGGATAGCCCCGTAGCGAAGGACCGCCTCTTGTCGAAGTAATACGCCACGATCACCACTGCCGCGACAAAGCACAACGATAGACCGAACCCGGCCAGCACACCAAACGTCAGTATCAAAACGCCCATGCTGTTAGCAAAGTAACTGATCACGAACCCCGTCGTGGCTAGGATACTACCGGCGATCGTGACTTTCCTACACCCATACCTATCCGTAAGGAAACTAGCGATCGGTCCAGACAGCAACGGCATGGCCATGAACAGTGAACCGATCCAGGACGTCGTAGCCTTGGTCTCGCCAAAGTAGATCAGGAACTCGTGAAAGATGACACCAAAGCTGAAGGTGATGCCATCAGCGATTAGGTTAACCATAAACGCTGCAGCGACGACGACCCAACCCCAACCGCCGTCGGGTGGCCGAGCCTCAGACAACTGTCCCAGGCTGCTGTTGTCCTCCGACGAAGACGAGGACGATGTGGATATGGATGGGCTGGCTCGAGGTTTCTCCGGCTCGGGCTTACCATTGTTACTATTGGGCTTGAGGAGGTTGCGGTTAAATTGCACGTGATGCTGGTTGCTTTGCTTGTCCGTACAAGGCGACGTACCCTTGCTATCTCCATTAACCAGTTTATTCGAGCTCTTCTCATTCGTAATGATGAGCTCGTCCTTGGTAGGCGCTTGTTTCTCGAACAGACCATCCTTCTCGCTATTGAATATATTCTTCAACTTCTGACTACCCAGTATATCCTCTTTGTACAAACTGTTTGGCCTCTTTGGTGGCGACTGCTGCTGTCGTTCCTGTTGAAGCTCTCTCTTCGCATCTCTGCGTATCTTCGATCCACTCTCATTGTCTTGGTTATTCCTCTGCTCCAGGATCCTCCTTTCAGCTTCATCCGCTAGGGCTAGATCGTTCTCGTAACCAAGTTTACTCACTGGTACGAGGCTTTCGTTACTCGCGAGTATGCTCACGAGATCCTCGTTCGTCGAACTAGTTCGGGGCTTGACCAGTGACCGTCTAACGATGGCCGCTGCTGTCGCGTCATCCTTCCGCGGGGATTCACGCGAACGTTGTCGCGGTAGTATCCTTCGTGGATTATTGTTGTTGCTACTGCTGTTAGTGTTGTTGTTACTACTGCTCGTAGTCGTCGTCGTGGTGGTCGACGCGGTATCGTTGCTCGGTGATAGGACAACGCGCGTGGATTCGCCGTGGTCCTGATCATTGTCGTTGTCCTCGCCCTCGTCGCTCGACATTGACGACGACAGCTTCGCCGGGCGACCCATGCGCTCGCCATTGAACTTCGTCCAATCAGCCATCTGACAGCCTCGCACTTACTTCACTCTCTCCTTTACTTCTTTAAATACTTTTTTTTTTGTAAATATTCTCACCAAATGGGGGGGCCGAACGAACCGAAATAAATGAAACAAATATCGGAGATCGGTAGCACCAAAAACAAAACAAAAAAATTAAACACTTCAATAGCTCACTTTGTACTTATCACACTTATTATTATTATCATCGACGTTAAACGCGCAAGCTAGTTTCGTCCTTGACTTGAACAACGGTAACACAGGCCACTCGTAAAGCTGTCGGGTAAACTGTCGGCGCAGCGGTGATAATAATCTTCTGCCGCCGCCGGCATACTCGATTGACAATGAAGACTTTCTTCTCCTTGGTATCTTGGTCGCGCGGCCGCTCGTACCAGAGCGCGTTGGCCTCCTACGGGCAACCGTTGCCACCACCACCACCACCTCCGCAGACGGCTCGTCAGCCCAGGCACCCATGCGGCGAACGGTGCGTCCTCGGCTCCGCTGGTGTACACTGAAACAAGAGACGAGAGAATGGCACGTGTGAGAGTTCAGTTTGTAGTAATTAGTTTGTTGTTTGAAATAAAAATACAGGTTGGGTGGGAGTTGAACCGTGATGCTAGCTAGTCTATGTTTCAAATGTAGTCTGTTTATATACATTGAAAACTAAGTTAATATGTATGTGGAAACTTATTTAAAAAAAATTAAAAATTAGGTTTAAGTAGTATGCGATGTTTTACTATTAATTGAGCACAGTTAAAAACACTTCTTTTTTTATCAAGAACTAATTTTCCGTTGACTTTTAAAATTCTAAAAATACGTTTATTTTATCAACAAATTAAAAAAAATTCCTTGACGAGAGGTTAAATTACTTACAACAAACATTTTCACTTAATGTAAAACGACTGAAGGCCGAAATAATTTATATCAAAGAACCAGAAATATTTTTAAAGATTATACAAAAAGACCTTCGTGAAAACTATTAGACTACGAGCAACGTCGTGATCCTTAATATACCCACAAATGCAAAGATAATCGCTGGCTATATGCATGGACGATATCTTATCTTTCTCAATAAAAACATAAAAAATCTATACAACGCTTAACTTTCAAAATCGTTCGCTTATATATTCTCCGAAACTATTTACACTCTCTAGACAATATAAAACAATAACCATTATGCACGCGCCAGATAACAAACAACAATATATGTATATTAATTATACAAAAGAGAATATGTTTATCGCCTCATATTGCGAGAATCTCTCGTATACTCTTTCTTTCTCTCTCTCCCTTTTTATACCACATAGTCTAGCTATCACTCGTCGACATGACATCAAAATAGCGTACAGAGAGAGAGAGAGAGAGCGAGAGGGCGAGAGAATCGTGAACAGTCGCACAGATAAAGACGTTAGTCACGAGCGCTAAGATTGTGTTATTGGCCTAAATGGCCTACACTACCACAACTATATACGAGTCTCTTCATCTTTCTTTCTTACTCTCTCTCTCTCTCTTTCTCATCGTATACCGTGAACGAACTCTATAATCTCTCTCGTGTGTGGTACTATATTGTTCGTGTGTACACATACGACGGCTTATGTGTTCCTTAATCTTAATTCCAAAGGCGAATTTTCGAGAACAAAACCAACTCTCTTGTCCAATAAAAGAAGAGAAAATAAAAGAACAATAAACAGCAGCTAAGCAGAATTGTTACACAATCGTTGAAACCATTCCTAAGAAATCTTCATATGTATATTTTGTAAACTGTATACTCTCATAAAATTTTCCCGCCGATTCATTGTATACGCGCGTATATTCGCGTTATCGCGTCGTTGATTGGCCACGTTCCTCTTCTCTTCCTATCTCGCGCTTTAATTTCTTTCTTTTCTTTATTCTGTCTTTCTCTCTCTCTTCTCCGCGTATATACGCTTATCTGTCTCTACGGCCTTTACTCTCGAGTGAGAGAGCCGCGCGCGCGCGCGGTTATTACGAGTCGCTATTTTTGGGGCCGCCGCGCTGAGGAAGAGAGAGAGAGAAGTGTAATGAGCTGCAAGCCTTAATTGCGAGGACGCGCTTTTTCCGAAGGATGAAGCTTTTCTTTGTGGGGATATGCGTGTAAGCGGATCGTTATAAGGGGACGAGTTTGGATGATGAAAGTATATAGAGACGCGCGGAACTTTGATCGTAATAAGTGAAGGGTTTGTTTATAGTGGTTTTTGTATGGTTGATGCTGCAACATCGTCGTTGTCTTTTATTCAATTGTTAATAGAAGGAAGAGTGATTATGAAATCTCGTTGCTATTAATATTATAGAAAAATCAAGTCTATTAATATCATCGACTGTACATTAAACCGTCTACTTAGTGCTTATTAATTAACAATGTATATATATACAATCTCAGTTGTATTCATATGACGTACTGTTTCCCTGATATTGTCTTCATACATCATCGATTTGCATTCAACTTTGCAAATATCGTATTACAGTATTCTAATTTTCTCTCGCTTTTGTAAAAACACATACTTACATCGTATAATACATTGTAAATATTGTTAGTAAATGAGTTTCAGTGCGTGTATTAGGATTTCACTAAGGTATACGAATTTTAGTTTAATTTTATCTCTATGTAATCAAGCAAATTAGTTAGGAGAAAGTTTAAAGCCGATCAAAGTCGTTTCAAAGGACTGCGGTATGCGATGATACTAATGATTAATATTAATTATGGCAATTGTCCGTTTTGCCCGGCAATTTTTGAGAGTCTTAAAATTTCTTCGATTTTTTAATTGTTATTTATTATTTGTTTAGTTTCGTCCATAGTTTAAAAATACATTAAAAATTATACCATTCCTTTTTATTAAGACTATTATTTATTTATTCCCCTATGTTATTTTCACATTAAATAAATTTTTCCACACCATCCTACGCATTAAATATTCTTAAACATCACTGTGTAAGCTAAATTTCATATATTCTCTTACCAACATATTTATTCACTTATATCACCCAATTCCTCGAACCAGAATTTTTTTCTTAAAAAATTCCATTTGAATGTCTTCCACATACACACACACCTATATATAATTATATTATACACACACACACGGTTATACCTCTAATCAGTAATTACATATGTCGTAGCGGGCCATATATACACATCTAACAATGTATCTCAACACCACACCTAAACGAGGAAGTCAAAGACGAATCGAAACCCCGACGTTTGCTTCTATACCCATTGTTCTTCGTCACTCTCTCTCGCTGTCATCATCATCGCCGCGAGGAGATATCCGCATCGATCCGGTAGCTCTAAATCCGACTTTAGCAGCGTGCTGCGCGCGAACGGCATAATTACGTATTGAGAATTTATCGCGTATATGTATATATGTGAGACTGTGTATAGTAGCGAGCGAGGGTTTAATTGCCGAGATGATTTTATTGTCTTTTGATAGCTATATCCACCCTCAGATCGCGGGGGTGGCGTAACGTATTATTCCAATTGTGTAATTAGCGCGAGGGAGTGGAGCAATTCGAATAATTTACGCGACGAAAGGTATATGGGGGCGGGGGCAGAGTTTTTTGATTTGCACAAAATGCAAGGCGTGGGTGTCGATGAAATATGGCAGTAGTAGCAGCAGCGTTTGAATGAAAGAAAAATTAAAAAAAAAACGATTTCGTTCACTTGAAATTCTGCTAAATTTAAACGCTGTATATGCATTCAGGACAGAGATCCAGAGATACATACTCGTATTGTGAAATCGCAAAAGAAAAACGTATTATATATATCTATGAGTAACGAGAGCTTTTGCATTAATTGCGCTATCTAACTAGCACGCGAACAAAATAAGAATCGTGCAGTGCGCTGCTGCTGATGTAAACGAACGAATTTAAGTATACGCAACTTCTATACATAGAGATTTTCTATTTACAATCGAATATGCATGCATAACTGGTACGGTTATATATATTTATCAAGTGAATGATTGTAAAAGGGCAAACCTTGATTCGCGCGGTGATGAATAACTGAATATATACGCTACACTATATATACTGTTTTCTCACTTTACTTGAATTATATTATTATGCGCCTATGCGCGCGAGTGTATATATATATATAAGAAGTTCAAACCGCACAATAGCCGCGGCCTTATCAGTCTTCATCTTATTCAATATACCGTAACATTCCATCCTCATATATATACAGCGGCAAAAAGGACAATAGTTTTTAGAAGCTGCGGTAATGTTACATGCGCAAAAATAGACAGATAATACGTTATTACCCACGAGGGTTACCTATATATATTGAGATTTCATAATTATTCGCGATTTGTGTCCGCCGCTCCACGTGTTCTTTTTGCGATTATAAAAATCGTGAATATGGCAAGAAGTAATTTAGTCATCGCGAACTTAGACAAAGCGAAAGACGAATATGTATAACCAAGGTCGTTGCGCGTTGAGAAGAAGAAGGAGAAGAAGAAGAAAGGAAAAAAAAAACGAATCATCCGTAGCATTATTACATATCATAAACCGAGCGTGCCTGATCCGCGTTGAAGTATATATAAGTCGCGTTTCGATGCGCTAATAAGTGCAGCACGTATACTACGTACAACCATTCGTTCCTTTCACTATACTTATACTTTTTTTTTGTTCCCGTATGACCTAAACGATTCAATTCAACGTATCCACGTCAGCGCACGATTCTGTTTCTTTTTCTACTAATTCTCCTCACTCACCGCGTTATACTTATATATTTTGTTATAAAAAAGAATATTTTTTTTTAACTACCCCACCGTAGCTCGTAAATCCCTCGCCGCTCGCTGGTACTTTTACAATCACTAAATCACTCTGATTTATGCTATACAATTACGAAAAGCCCAGTATACCGGTATGTCTTCTCTTTTACCGCATATCCGCGCGGGCGACTTATTGGTATTTCGATGTAATAATAGAGCAGGTGTACGCAGAGTTTGTTACCGTTGATCGCGCGTGTGTGTGTGTTTATATACAAGATGATATAAAAAAAAGGGATATAAGCGCGAGCTAGCGACAAATCGAGAAAAATCAATGGGCCTTTGATGTATAAACGCTTCTGCTTGCTGCTGCTGCTGCTGTTGCCGCAATGCAGATGAGGAAGCAATTACTTGCGCGCTTATGAAAAAATATGCGCACTTGCTGCGACGATCGAAGGCCGGTGGTTGTCTAGGTGTTGTTATATATACTGGAGATATATTTCATTTTTATATGGTGGTATAGTTTAGTTGTTATTTTCCGCTAAACAATTCGGTTACTGTATTCTCCGTGTTTTAATTTACGTGATGCAAAACAAATTACGTTTATATTATCGCAGAGGGATCCGCATTTACAAAATTTAATAAACTGTAGTGCGTGTACTGTAAAAATTTTTCTAGTATACATAAATTTCTTAAAAATAACAAAGAGAGAAATTTCCAAAAATAATGAAAACTTAACTAAACTGACAGAGTCGAGAAAAAATATCTTCGTGGAAACCTACAGAATTACACTATACCACTACCAGCAGCAGTCAAAATAAAACGCGAACGAGAGCAGCTCTCAAATCTCTAAAAATTTTTCCATTCCTCATACTCCTGTGCACGCGCGTGCGTGAAAAAAAAATACCGCGGCCATAAATTTAGAAACCTTCCCCACCACCAGTAATAATACACAACAGTCCCGCGCTATATAATATATTCTTTAAAACCTGTATACCAAACTAATAAACTCACAAAAAAATTGTACCCTACCTTTCCACACACACACACTATACAGCTACACTACGATGACAACAACAATAACAATAATAACATAACAACGAAGCCGAGAGAGAGAGAGAAAAAAAGCCGGTCTATAGAGGCACGACAGTCGTGCACACAGAGCAGCAAGCCACTGGCATCAAGCCATGACGACGCGCATCGTCGTCGCCGCCGCCTAAATTCGTCCGACCTGTTGGAGATGTACGCGACCTCTGCTTCTTCTTCTCTCTCGTGATTCTTTCTTCCTTACACGTAGTATTATACACAATTTATGAATGGTGTATAAGGTATGGACATACCACTGTATAATGAGCTACGATCGATTTGAACGGGACACTGCAGGGTGAAATTATACGAGAGACGAATATATTTGTGCACGTTCGGTGTATATTAATAGGCCGTCGTGGTTATTTATGAAAGCGCACGCAGGTGATTATCGCTTATATAAGGTATATATATATATATATATATATGTGCGATTGATCGAATCTGATTAATACGGTGTACGTTATCTACAGTAAGCTTTGGTTGATACATATTCGCTGGTTGTGGCATACATTCTCAGGGGCTGATATACATATAATATATACGTAACAATTACATAATATTGATTTGAATCGAATTACGCATAATTATATTATTTCTCTTTCTTTTTTAATTTCGACGCGCGACCAATTTGTTGATTATAATCGCGTGCGTGCGACGACACGTTTCTATACCGTATATAAGTTATAAGATACAGTCGGTAAAAATTTATAATTAACTCACGAAGCACGAAAATACGACAGTCTTGTCAAATTTTGCGTGTATAAATATAGCACACTATATATACGTGCACACGCGCGTGTATAATCAATCACGACTCTTTTGACATGTTCTCACGTCAAAGGTAGATACCCTTATAGTTGTACAGTGTATGTAGTGTATATAGCGTGGCTTATTAGAATCAACAAAGTATTGGAAGAAGTTCAAGTATAAGACGTAACTTTTGCCAGAACTTAGTACACACATATGATGTAGATAATCGTGCATCAACGGACGCGCAATTCGCCGAAATAGTTCGAACGATGTGCGTAGTTGTCGTGCATAACTGTGTATGTACAAAGGTTACAATATAATATGTGGAAAGGAAGATGATCGCGTGAGCTGTAGATTATGTAGAGGTTGAGTGGTATACTGTACAATATACTATATAATAATACATATAGCTATCAATGAAGATTTCCAAGTATTCAACAGCTATATTGCCGACAAGAATGACCGAATTATTACCGTCTTAAGTTGACACACCATCGCATCGTGTATAGGTATTATATATGTACGATAAGCGAACAACAGCAGTAGCAGTGTAGCAATGGCCCGTACCGTATACGCGATCGCTCATTATCCGCGTTAGACGAAAATTCCTTTGTGTCGATGAACTTGCCCGGCGACGATAACGAGTGCGCGCGCGCGGTTTATGTATATATATATATATGTGCATGTGATTCACCGCGCAGTAAGAGAGAGAGAGATTATTTTCGTCGGGAACGTTAATAAACATTGGCCGCAGTCGCCGACTGCAGTGGTTGCATCATATACGCGTGTGTGTATATACGAGAGAGAGAGAGAATTTCGCGTATAAAAATTTTCCGCGAGGCATTTTTTTTTTTTTCGTGTCTTGACGAGGTCGCGGTTCGCTCTGGATTATATATGAATATGGATATAGTGGGTGAATAATAAGAGGGATGCAGAGTAAGAGCGAGCTGTCATGTTTTATTTATCGGGTTATATTTAGTGGGCTAAGTGTGTGTTGAGAGGGTGAAAGGGAGAAAAAAAGGCTTGATTTTTTAGATGATTCTTTCTTTTTTGTATAGATACAGAGTGGTTCTTTGTTGGTACCGAATTGTTAATAATTCAAAAAAAAAATGGTAACTTGGGTCAATACCGTTTATATTTAAAGAAACAAATTACATCTATTTCTCAACTATATATACACACATATACGCGAATCATCGACAAACCACAAAAACCCTTATACATACATATACAAAGATACATATACGCATACAACAGAAGCTGTATCGGCCGCCGTCGCCGCCGCCTTCCCCCGTTGAGATAAGACGCATAGAGACGTATAGTCGGCGCCGTACGCAACCTACTTTCATTATTGTCGATCGAGTGCGATCGCACTCTCGGCACTGCTGCTGCTACTACTGTTGCAAGAGAGAAAAAGCCGAAGATGCGAGGAGAGAGAGAGAGCTGATGGTGAACGTATATTATGCGAATAGAATAATAGCGAGTGATGGGTGGAGATGGAAACAAACTGTTTGATTAGTTAAATTATATAATAATTTATTTTTTTTGAGAAGTTCATGTGTGGTAAGAGTTTACGGTTGTAGTATCATTTCTGAGCTATTGTTATACTTAAGACCAACAATAGTACTTAAAAGCATTCTTATATATATATATAAGTAAACCTACAAATTTCACAGTTATAATAAATTACGACAAAATTGCATTATACCAATACCAAAAATACGATTAATTATAATTGTTCCTCGTATAGGTTCAGGGCCAATTTATCCCTTTGAAAACTACTACTATACTATACTACTCCACGCCAACGTTCTCTCTCCTATACGAATTGGAGCAAAACAGACAAAACTTCGCACTCACACACACACAAACATTCTCGACGCATGAAAAACGGCTACCCAGGACGCGCGCGTATAAATCAATTTTGGAACCGAGGGGTTGGGGGGACGTGGTGGAACGAGGACTACGCGACCTTGCGATTCCGGACGTGAAATATTTACCTCGTGTGAATTGATTATTAAATTCGACGCTGTTACTAATTGCTGGACCGCTGGACAATTCCGGTTATAATTCAATTAATCGTGGTGTATAAACGTATGCATATGTGGTACAAAAACCTTTTTTTTCTTGTTTATTATATGTATGACATGGTGTACGTAAGGGTGTTGAATTGCGTTAGACTTGAAAAACAGAAGTAGTGTATATTTGTAGAGAAAAGTTAAAGAAATTTTTCTTTTTCTTTTCTTATTCTCCATTTTAGTCAATATTTGTATATGTTTTCGATCATATAGAATCTAATTATATTATTAAGAACATATAATCGATTATGTAGGTTATTATATATATTAACATAATAAATTTATTGAATACAATAAAAATATTTAAATTATTTGTTCTTCGCTCTTTCGTTGGTAATTTATTTTCTAAAACAATGTTATTGCAATTCTATTTTATTTACTGTCTTCATTATTATTTCACTTACAAAACTTTATTTATGTACACATATATATGAGAGTGTGTGAAATATAAACTTATTTCACTAGACTATTAAACTTAAATGCTTTCGATTGGTGAAATATCTTATACTTAGTTTCAATTCTATCAACGACAATAAAAAATTTATTGCATTTTAGCTTTTATGTAAGAAAATACAAAAAATCTAATATCTTAATTCTAATCGTCTTCTCCCGCACATGACGATGCAGTGTAAGCTCTGAAAACGATCGTAATGTACTTTTCATATACCAAAGATGATAGATTGATTTTGCGTTCGACTACGTCTTATTTGAAAATAAGGAAACTACAATGTTTACGTAATATGGGGTTATATATTTGAATAGCGTTAAACAAGGCAATTTTTTACACAAACTGATTAGAAGTTAAACTAATTAAAACTTTCTTATTTTTTTAGCAAAATTATCTTAGAAAAGGAATTCACTCAGAAATAATTTTCACAGTTGTTGAAATACTATGCAAAAAAATTCATAAGTAATAAATATGTGGCCAAAATCGGTATACAATAAAAACGATAAATATTCCAGTTTTAATGATATATTATTTTAACTGTAAAAATACACAATTACTAAATATGCGTATTTAGTAATTTAATGGTTACTTATATAATTTTTTTTTACGGAGAAGAAGATTCATTCGTAAAGCAATTATGTGAATAATAATGATAATGGATTCTTGAAATTGCGATACCAAAAGTAGATAATCTGTACTTTTAATAGTAAGAGATATGCACTTATTTTAACTGATTTTCTTTACTACTTTTAGTCTTATTTAATGAATAGAATCAGTATTTTGAAAGATGAAATTTAACGAAAATTAATGCCAATAGTAAAAATGAAAGCAGTACATTTTCTATGTCTAAAAATGGTAATACGAAAATTTTTATTAATTATTCAAGTAGAAAAGTATCAAAGTTTCCAAATAAAAATTTATGTCTACAGTAAGCGGTAATTTTTGTATGGTTTTGAATAATTTTTATTAGAGAAATTTTTATTTGTAGTTTAAAAAGAAACTGATGTATTCACCTAATGAAAGACATTTCCTTAGCTTTGAGAGTTTGCAGCATCTAATTCATTTTGCACGATTTAATCCAAGATAACTACAATTTCTATGCATTATAAAAAAATACCTTAAATATATCCTTTTTAAGACTATTATTTATATATTATATTTTGAATATATCAGCCAATACTCATTTATACAATAATAGATTATCGTTTTCGCTTTCCTGTCTTAAAATCGAGTTATTCGTTTATATATTTAATAATACAAATTGTGAACTATGCCTGATTACATTGATATATCTCAATTCTATATACCTGATATTATACATTTCACCACGCGATAAAACGAGCCCACCGCGCTGTTATATATACGCGGACGGTACATTGTCAACCACGCGATAGATAACAACACGCGCGCACGTGCGCACAATAGGCGCCGTACGTTGAAGTGCACGACGCGGCGATAAGGGTGACGCGCGAGGAGGCGGTAAAGGAACTTTTGCGAAATTTCCTTCACCCCTTGTCCCTTATACACCGTAACCTTGAGAATTGTTTTGGAACCTAAGTTTACAGAGAGACGTACGTATATATACATAAACAAAGTCCTTACGCAGTATACAGTGGATATATTGAAATCCCGCGTATAGTTTGTGATACGACGACTGATATATGTAGTACATGTGCGTTTTAGAAGTCGCGATTGATAAGCGGGGGTCGCGTATAGTAGTAGCGTTACGAAATCTCGTTGAGTAAGTGGTTTTGCGAGTGTAAGTATAATGCAGCACGCGAATGTTAAGTGGAAATTAAGATTGAAAATATGGGAATCGCGAAATATGATGGAATTTTTCCGTGATGCGGTTGTATATTTGAGCGGACGACGAATAGTAATTGGGAGTGTTATGTTTGGTTTCATTAGCGTGGTGATGATTTTCGCGAATTAATTTTTTCAAATGAGGCTTGTTTCGGTAATCACTGCGCTTTTCAATTCCGAAATTATGTATTATTATAATTAAACTAACCATACACGGAGAGAAATTTCCTAGTAAATTTTACTAAAAAAACTTGTAATTTTTGGGATTTTAGCGGTCTGTCCCTTGATTACTAAACCCAAGGGTAAAATTTACTAGAAAATTTCTCTCAGTGTGTACGCGCTATTGTTCAGTTAAACATATTTTTTTTATAACGTTTTTGACTACGATTTCTTGTATGCGATGACATGTTCTTACGATGCGTTACGTATATATATATATATGTGTGTAACATACGTTCCACGCGTTGAGGCTTAATGCTCATTATCATGTATTTTCTTTTTGTTTTTTTGGCTAGTCCAAAAATAAATTCAATAAATATAAATATAAATATATAAAATATATTTTGAACCCTGCATAAATATAATCTTTTTTTACATTTCCCTTACACAAAATAAAAAATCACCACCTCCCTTCATAAAATCTCTTACTCATATACAACCGCACGTCACGTGCGTTCACACGCGCGCGCGCGGATATCGATAATCACGCGGCGGCGATCGATGACCGCTCGCACGACCCAGTGAACTCTCACACGCGCACATCGACAAGGTCGTCGTCGTCACTGCACCGCTGTGGTATACGCCTGAAACATTCATATACGAAGCGAGAGACGGAACGACGGGTTTCGGTGGTGCATATATACGTATATATATATAGCTATTGTATAGGTAAGTAAGTAAACGGGCGCGCGAATATGTACGTTTTGAATTGAACCAAAGTGATGTACACTTAATACGAGCGAGCGAGCGAGCGAGCGAGCTAAGAATAAGCCGCGATTTAATTGCTCGCAACATTGTATAACCGTATACTAAACTACTACTTCGTGCGATTGACGGCGCGCAACGTCGTTTGCACGTTAAACCATATGTACATAATCTACACTGATCAGTCGACGCTTCTATATATACCTACGTAGATGTGTAGATATGTGCTCTTTGCAAAAGCTTAGATAAATTTGAAAGCTTCTGTTTACGTATATGTATACACTGTACGCGTACGAAATTCGCGGTTCCCTATTTATATACTCTTAGAATCAGCGATATAGACATATACACACACATACATGCACGTGTATGTCAGTGATATAACTAGGTTAACGATCGCGATTGCGCAGCAGCCTGTGGCATTCAATCTTTTGTAGTCCGGCGCGGCGTGTATCGTAAATGAAGAAGACGATGATGATGGTGATGAACGAACAATCGGTTGTTTTGCGCTCGCTTAATGTGTGTGTGTTTGTATGATCATGGTATCCCGTAGCACTTTTGAAAAGTCAAAAGAGAGATCCGTTGTGAGCTATGTGAGGTTTTGAACGGTTCGAAGGTGCTAAGAAGAGGTTGTTGAACTTTGTCGGGAAGTGTGTGTATGTGTGAGGTGTCGGAGAGAACGAGAGGTTGATGATCGATAGTGTATGCGTGAAAATGTAATGGTGAACTGGTTTGTTTCAGCAGTATATACTATAATGCGTACGTCGTATCGTTTACATTGGTAACAATTATGAAAACTAACTACCAAAATTTTTTATCTCCTCCACGCTCCCGAAACATACAAAAAAAAATTCCATCCCTTGTCTTCTCAAGTAACTTACAGTTCACCAATCACCACTACACACCCAACCCGAATCCAATCCATCTCTAATACACTTATCATCATCATCATCAACCCGCCACTCACCACTTCGATTGCTACTTACAACATCGTTATAACTCTCGTTCTTCTCCCGCTACCACCACCACCACCGACGTCAGCGAACTCGAATCACACACTCGGGAAGTAAAAAAAGAAAGCCCCGAGTGCACTCGGGAACGCGCGACCGTGAACCGTTGCAACCACCACGCGACGAGAGATTCATTCAGTTCGGTCGTTGATCGATACTACGCGGCGCATATACATATACACACGTCTCTCTCTCTCTCTCTCTTTGGTTGTGTGTTACCTCTCGTCTCGCTGCACGTGCGCGCGTGCGGATGCGGATACAACAACGCGTGTGGATCTATTTTTTTTTCTTACCCTCCCTCACGTGTATATGTTATAGTAAATTAGGAATGTGGTAATTGCAAGCGCTGCTTCGGCCTTGTAGTATATAACAAGGGTGAAGTGACGAGTATATATTATATAGTGGTAATGAGAAGAAGGAACCGCAAGTGTGTCGCGGTCGGTCAATGCCGGTCGTCGTATATACACCGGTATGTATATGATGACGGATGTAATTAAACGTAACACTGGGGTTTGTTATACAAAATAATAGTAATTAATAATCACCTTGCTAACAGACACCATGGTCTCTTGAGGGTACTGCACTCACGCACTTATATGTATATAGTCTCAATATCTCTTCTTTTGTGTTCTCCCCTTTTCTCAGCTTCTCGATTAACTATACTATATACACAGAGCAGCGCACAACTGGTATAATATATATATCCAAAACAAAAACACTCGGGTCTCTTATATTAGTTCCTCGCGCTTCGACGACGACGACGACTCTTTGCACACTAGCAGCAGCAACTGTTCACCTCCATCCGCTGCTTCCCAAAGTTGGCCAGAATTTCCTCATCACACAGATGAAACACTATAGCACACGCAGACACACCTGTGACGCTTTAAACAGCCGTAATTTTAGAATACCTCGGCGCGATGAAGAAATTCAACTATACTATATGCGACCTTGCAAGCCCGCGAACTTTCGCTAATATATGTATATATGTATATTCACTTAACAACAATAGTAGTAGTAGCTACAGTGACAATGATCATCAGTCACAGTCCTGTTGTATTCTATAGTTATTACAAAATTGTCACAGTCGCAGGAACTTGAAACCAGTGGTAGTAGTGTCAACAACCGTAGCATCTTTAGTTATATACACACACACACGACGCACAGTAGCAGCAAGTATATATAGTTGTACCAACCAATCACACACACACACACACACACTTCTTCTGATTAGATTCTCCGAATAATTCCACGAGACTTTCGACCCGTCGTCATTATACGTGTTGTTATGTTATATTAGCACCGATCTTCGACCCGGAAACTAACCGTATATATATACACACACATACACACGTAAGAAAATTTAACGTATGTATTATACACACGTGCGTGTGTGTGTGCACCTTTCCTTTGGCTGGTTTTGCGGCCGCGCGCGAGGATGGCCGGGCTAATACTGATAGCCGGCGCGCGGTTTGCGCTCTCTCTTTCTCTCTCGTCTCCTCCTCCTTCTCCCCACTGACGACGACGCGCGCGACGGGCGGCTGTGCGCGACGGCGTCGCGTATATATGTATACATACATATGTGTATATACATCTCTCGACTCTCGTTCTCCCACTCTTCGCGCACGTTGAGGGATAGAGAGAGAGAAAGATACGATATGTTATCTATGTGTATGTATGTCCACGTGCTCGGGCCGATGCCGTCGCGTGGGTTTTATATAGGCGTGATGATGAAGCAGCAGCAGCAGCCGCAGTCATGGTAGCTGAGGTGTGGGGTTGTTGTTGGTAAGTATATGTATAGAGAAGAGGAGGTTGAATAGAGAGGAGAATTTGGGTGAGTATACTTATACTTGTACAGTGTGGTAATCAGCTGCGATGATAAAGAATTTTTAGATATATGGGTACTCGAAGGTTTATCAGGGGTACAATGTAAAGTTACAGATTATTATATATACTGAGGATAGAATATGAAGAAGAAAGCACGCGGGCGCGTGCGTTTCGGAATCACCTATTATTATCACAAGTTGAAAGAGAGACAGAGAGATAATCGTAATCGTTAACGGCCGTACCGCGTGACACGTAATTAACGCTCATATTATATCTGTATGTATGTGTGTCTGTATATAATCGAAACCAATCGGCAGCTATAACATACCTTTGGAATCTAATAATTCCACTTAAAATTTAACAAACACGATTATTGTACCTATATCATAATCTTCATTATACACATACACGTGGTATATATGCCATGTGGGGCAATCAAGAGAAAACGTCGAGCTTTTGTGTCTTTTTCCTAATAGGTATGACACTTAAACACCAGGAACCACCCCCCGAAATAGCATATCTACTGATGAATTAAAACAGTATTGTAAACTTCCTTTCTCTCTCTCTCTCTGTGCATCAGACGCAGTGTGTCGATATCTTTTAAATTATTTAAGGGTGACCTTCGATGGCCTGCGTCGTCTCAAAGGACCGCAAAAGCCGCGTGGACTACTGAACCACAGTATATACACTAACTGCATAAGCAAACGTGTGCTATAGTAGTGTAGTTTTAAAGCTGTCTAATCAAATCAATCGAGTAGGTATATATATACAGCGGTTCATTTACACGTGTAATCTCGGTTTTGCTTAAAGTTACGGTATAACTTCTAACTTAGGATGTATTTGCTTGGATAACTTGCAAAGATGTATTATATGTGTGATGGTATTATAGAACATTTTTGAGGCAGTATACAAAGTTGCCAACGCTCGTGGCACTTGGCTTTTCTTCAGGAAATTTTCGCTTATTGGGTCAAATGCGATGCTTATAGATACAGTAACCATCAAAATAATGTGTCAAAAGTATAACCCGAATGATTGACCGATTTCAGTATATATACATATATCGCGTAAATTTTTGGGTTAAATTCTATATGTTTCGCGTTAATATGTTGTTTGCATGAACGCGGTTGTGCAACAATGAGTAAGCATGAAACAACGTCTATAAATAAATCAGTGCGCGCGAAAATTATGCATTCGCCTTCTTAATCTTATATTAATATCAGTTTTTTATTTTTATTTTGTACGCATAAATTTTTTTTTTTTCGTATATGTACTTCGTAAAATACTTCAACTTCAACCGCTATTCAATTATATATACATATAATGTGAAGAAACCGCTAGGCTAAGCGAAAAAACAATAAAGTTGGCAATAGACCGACTACCACCGTCTCAGCAATGTTACTATAGTTATAAGCTTCGCGCGAGTGCAGATCAATTCTTATCGCACGCTCTACTCTCTCATACTTATATATGTTGTTACCAATGCGCGCCTGTGCTTAGAGCAAAGTATAAAAGCTGTTATAGTCTATCGGGCCATCTGTACACTTCTATCAATCCGCGCCTTTTTCTCCTATTATCAGTACGCGCACTTAACTCACTTATCTTATACTTTAATTAACGCCTCTTCCTCGACTCCATTTCCATTCATTCTCTGTTGTATATATGTCGATCTCGCGCATTTTTTCCGGTTGTCTATACTCTCGCTACTATACATACATATGTATAATGTGATTTGTTCACGCGCCGGTTTTCTTGATACCATTATAGTAATGTTTAGCGAATATAGAGATTTCTATATAGATTTTTAAGAAAATACACTTTATACACTATTTTTATCTAAACGCGTGAAAAATAATTTTTCCGTGCCTGCGTGGGTGTCGCCCCGTTATATATTACATGGAACAATTAGAATGTGTATATCCGTATCGCCTATACTTGAGGTAATTATTACTAATTTCCGAGGCTTCTCTCCGGAATTTTATACCTTTTTATATATACATTTGTTTGTTTGTTTTTTTTTATTTATATATCATTTACGAAACGATCCCGAATTATCCTTTCTTATTTCTGCGCGCATTCGTAAACAACGTATTGCATACATATATATATATATATATATATATATAAAATGCGCGTGACTGTCCTTCAATCGTGTATGTGTGTTTGGATTCTGCGAAAAAGACTTATTTCGTTTAGATTTCAAAATAATGATATGCAAACAACACCGCGCAACGTTTGTATATATGTGTATACATACCAACATACAAATTGTACCTTGAAATCCGCTTTTTTCCCCCTTTTAACCCCTTCGCTGAACTGCAACTTTGAAGAGACGAGGGATTTACGGAATAGAAAATAAGTTGTCCGGCGTGTATTACACAGTTAAATTGAAAAACAAGAAGCAGAGGAAAAGTAGTTCATTATAATGTTAATTAGTAGTATTAGTAATGAAATCCGTTAAATGGATTGAAGGTATATCTTCATATTTTGATGTAGTGTATAGTGCAAAATTTAATTTGCATTGTATATAATTCGCGCATAGCAATAATTACCCATACTATTTCTTTTTCTACTTTGCGCACATCTATATGTTTTCGCAAACTACCAAGACTTTGCATCAAGACAAACATCTAACGATTACCATTGCCCTCTCGTTCCTAATATCCAATTTATCTTCTTCCTCCTCCCTCTTAACGACCTTATTCTCGACAAAAACACAAACAATATACGCACCGAGCAGAAGCAACAGCAGCATGTCTCCATTATATATCTGTGGCTCCGAGGCATAACGACATAAGTCCACTTTTTTGAAAATCAGGAAAACCTTGGATTTTGTATCTTTAAATGGGTCTTTTTCATTTAAAACTGTTAGTAGTAGCTAAAATATTGCCCTAAAGCTACGATATACGGAAAACGTAACAACATAAGTCCATTTTTGAACTTTAGTGCGTGGCATAACAACATAAGTCCAGTACTGACTTATTTTATCCAACCAAATTGAATATCAAAATTATTTTATATTATTTTTTATACAATAACTAGATAAAAGTTATAATTTTACAAACGTTAAGTGCATACACGTGAGAATTTTAAAAGTTGGTTCATAATACCTGTTCTTTTACGAAATAAAAAAAATGCTTTTTAATTTATCTCGAATTCAAGTTGTATTCAAGTTGTATTCAAGTTATATTATTTTTAACATAATTTTTCGTTGATTAATTGTTAATTTTGATCCAAATTCATAATTAAATTAACGAAATGATCGAAAAATAAACGAGAACAGGATTATTAGATAAGTCCAAGTTCCCGGCATAACGACATAACTTCATACTTTTTCGAGTTTTCACGAAGGAGAAAATGCATAACCTGGTCATACCACCGTGTAAATATTTGTTTTAAATGTGTTAATTGATTAGTACAGTATCGCGCCCTATCTCGTTTATTCCGATCTTACAAATAAGTTTGAACATTGTAACCCATTATTCTCAGAAACTTTAAAAGTGGACTTATGTCGTTATGCCTCGGAGCCATATATATATACATATATTGTCTCGCGCTAATTTCACGCTAATAAAAGAAGAAAAAAAAACTATATAGTATGTGTGTATATACATAAGGTACCCCAGAATAACTTTTGCTTCTGTATAGACAAGTCTTTGTACTTGCATCTATGTATATTTACGTATATATATATAGGAAAGGAACAGATGAACGACCGAATTATCGGCGCCTTTTTATAGATCGATCGACTGCTGCTATCGGGTGTTTCCAAGAGGCGCATAGGGGAGGGAGTGAGTGAGATTTCGTGGAAGGAGATTGATGCTTTGAAGGTTGTGATGTATATAAAAGTGGTGATTGAAGTTTTTCAGAAGAAAATGTGAAGTTATACAAGGCAAGTGAGTTATTGCAACTTATACATAGATTGTATATAATCGTTTGTGAGTGTGAAAGTATTTTCAAGTATTTTGTTTTAGAAACAAATGCGGATTACAGATGTTTCTGAGTGATATAAGTAAAAGATCGTAAAATAATTGCTATATAATAAAACTACACAATAAAATTACAAATATATAATCTAAAATCTCACGATGAATCATATTCTACTCTTATACAACTACACATAATCCGGCAATAATTCCGTTATAATACCGCTCTAATCCACTAACGAGCAATAAGTACATACACATACTGCGTCTTCAAATTCTCAGATATAAACTTCAATGATCCTTTATAAAGCTTCACCTACGCATGAGCGACATATGTCTCATATATGCCACTCCTTAAAGTTTGAAAAAAAGCTGTGTGTTATGTGTACTACTATCTCTTGACTCTACGTGTACACGTACATCTAACAATTTAGCACTTGTCGCCGACAGTGTGCTAGTACAATGACGGTGCTATTATTATTGTCGATTAGCGATGTCTTCTTAGCGCAGAACGTGTATGTGTGTGTGTGTGTACAGGCTAGCTACTTTCCCACTTGAGCTTGACATGAATTGAACGTGCTGCTCGTTATAAGAGCGAGTGTGATGGCGTTGTGTTGATTTATATACTTGATGTGTATATATATACGCGAAGAAACGAAAGTTCTTGGGTTTGTTTGCGAATAATGTGTAGTTGGATTTAGGGTCTTTTTATTTACTCTGGTATATCATGGTAATAGTCGAGAGTTAGAAAAGTAAACTACGTTAAGTGTTTGTTCCTTAAATATATATAGGAAATATATTATCGCCTTTGGCACTATATCGATATCTAACAGTATTATTATATAGTTACAATAAACTATTATAATCCACATAATATTTTTAAAAAATATATAAAGGCCTGCAGCTTAACAGACCGAGTAAAAGCCGAGCCCATCAGTGCTGTAGATTACGGGAAAAACGTGAACAAACTCATCGACTGCAGATTACGAGCGATAAACATGCATACATACGCAGAGATAAGTTTTTAGTGCGTGTATACGAAGCCCAATTGTATACATACATAATCCATCAATCATAAGCACACAGATAGTTTATAGTTCGTGATACGTAACATATATATACATCTCAATCCAAAATCCGACCGAATCCACTGTAAAGAAAAAAAAACATATCACCTGCGCATTCGCATGGGACTTTCCGGTTATATATACATGTCAGGCTGCGCCGTTGCACGTGCAGGTATGTTTACAACTATCTTGCGGTCGAGCGTGACACCGCGCACGTGTGCGTGGATTCCCCATGCGCCTCGTGTAAATATTATAGATGTGAAGCGTAGAAAAATTTTTTTCGCTAAGACGTGAACTGTAAATCTCGTGATAAGGGATTCTAATATTATGAGTGAGAAAGTGTAAGAGTCGCATGGGTGATAGGGTTGATTACATAGGTGAGAGAAGACGATCTGAACTTTATACTGATTCGGTGAAAATGTTGATACGAGTAATAGAGGATGAAGTAGCATGGTATATTTAGGTGACAGTTTAGATAAAATGAGTGCAACGTATATTATACGTTTAGTGTCGTTGTCCTCTACGTGATATATATACTCGTTCGTTACCACTTGTGGAGAGTTTGTTGTTTCTTTTTTTTCATAAACTTTTTTATTTTTATGAAAAAATTTATTATTGTACACGATAAAGAGTGAAAAACGCTCTATATAGAAATTTTTACTATAATTTATATATAAATAATAATGTTATAACTTTTGTAGCAAATTTTATTATTCGAAATAATATTTTTCATTGTTTTCGTAACAAATTAACTGTTATTGTTATATTTCATTAAAAATTACTATTTTAAAAATTAAAAAATGTTTCTCCTCTCATCTTTCACAACGTTAATACCATGTATACCAGCTCCTCATATATAAATTTTGATAAATTTAGTAGAAAACATCAACACGAGCGACCACATAACCGTGCACCAGACCGTAAATAGATTTTGGATATTCATAATACCTACGCTCGGCATGCGTTGATTTTCCGGAAATTTGTGGAGTATATGTACGTCGCAGCAACAGCGAAGCAGCAGCAGCATTATACAACGGATCACACAGTGCACTCAGGAAAATCCCATCAACGTAACGCTCATATATGCGCGAGCTATATATGAGTCATGTAATGCTAACATACATGTGTATTTTGGTTGGCCGAATATATCGAAAAAAAAAATAAATGTGAATTTTGTATGGACATTTTGAATACATGTGGATAGAATTTATTTTGCAAAAGAGTAAAATATTTGACAAGCGTAATGAATACAAGATGGTGTTGATAAATGTCAGAAGGTAACGATGCAAAATATAGAAAGCGAGGTTTTCAGTATAGTGCGCGATAATAAATGTAATTTATTGGTATGTACCGAGACGATTTTATCGTAAAAATGTCCAATTAAATCTCGAATGACGCAGTATATTTAAAACGTGCATTTTACAAGGAAAGATTATTAAAATTAAATGTTTTTAATGACAATGTATATTGCTTCGTTTGACAGAACTGCAATTAAATAATGACAACGCGAAGGAAACATCTTTACGATGTAATTTAACTAATTAACATTTTCCTGATTACGTTCTGACGTACGTTAGTATATAACTTCAGTGTAAAGTCATTAAAAATCAGACTTTAACTGCGCTTCGATAATAAATCAAACTTCGCGATATGCATTTAGTAATTAAACATTATGGTTCTGAATTAATAAAACGATTGTTATACTTCTCTGTTCAAGACACGCGCTCGGGTAACAAAAAAAAATATTTTTACGAAGTTTCAACTTTGTTACTGAGCAGGGCTACATTGAATGCGTTTTAATGAATCACCTCTTTGTTCGAAATATCACATGTATACTATTAATGTAGAGATCTTTTAATATACGTAACAGAAGCAGCAGGACTCGAATATTCTTCTTACATATATTTTTTTAGATTTACAATTTTAATCTATTTTAACTTTTAAAAATTATTCTATAAAGAAATTTATTTATAATCTTTATCTTTCTTTTGTAAGAAAATTTACTATTTTTGTAGTAGATCTGGGATTCTTACTGCAAATATAATAAAAAGTACTATTTCAAATAATAACAAATCTTACAAATCTAAAGAAAATTAATATTCAAAAACTAAAATTATTATTTAAAGCAATAAAAATATGTCGTATGTCCGAGTGTGCCTCAGCTCTACTATAAAAACAGTAAATTTTCTTTTAAAAAAAAAGTAAAGTTTACATATAAATTTTTCTTCGCGTGTGTAAACCGTCTATAGGTCAATAATGTTAATATTACATATATATATATACACACATGCATTTACCTCCACTACACACACAAACGCACATATTACTTTTCTAAACTCTTTCATCAATACCAACTCCCTCTTCCTCTCCACTTCGCACAAAAAAAGAAAGAAAAAAAAATTCTCCATCATCATCCCTATACACCTCTTACTCTCTCTCTCTCTCTCTCTCTTCCACTTCTCCAGCATCCCCTAAGCACTCTCTTCAACTCTCCACAGGCACTTCCGGGCAAATTTCACGTTTCGCTTCCTCTTAAACCAGCACTACTACCAGCACCGTCGTCGTTACTGCTGTTGCTACGACAATTAGCTTCAATATACTCGAGACTATACATTCGCGCACGCACAGGTCAAAGAGAGAGAGAGAGAGAGAGAGAGAGAGAAAAAAAGGAGCAGTAGCGGGTAACGCGTTAGGACGATAATTTTCAATTGCGCTCGGTGAAAAGGAGAACTGACTGACGCAAGGCTGGGTGTACAGGGAGAGAGAGAGCGAGAGAGAGAGGCGGCCGAATAGACGGTATTCATGTGCTATTACACACATACATATGTACAGGCGAATGTCGATGAATACCCTCATGCGGACAAAGCTGCGTATAGGCGATGATGAGTGCTACTTGCCTGTGTGATGTCTCGTGACTCTCTCTCTCTCTCTCTCTCTTTCTCTCTCTTTCTGTCTGTCTGCCTGTCTGGCTGGCTCGGTATGTATACGTGTTTGTTTCTCTTTTTTCTCTATATAGGTTGCTGGGCATCACGTGTTGGGATTGGTATTGTTGTTCATATTGTTGATGGGTGTGGTTGGTGGGCAGCAGAGGAGAACAGTTTTAATTTTGTTCTAAGTGGAGTATAGGTATATATGGTGGGTGTGAGAGTTAAAAACACTGCGTCGAACATTCGATAAGTTATGGTAGGAGCTTATTACTTTTGTTTAGTTTCGTTTTGCAAGTTTTACCAAAGTTGGCGACAGTGGGTGGAGTATAATGTTTAGAAGCTTATATGAAAGAAAAGTAAATAAATTGGTTTGAAATGTAGCACTAAAATTTATAAGACAACGATGTTATAAGCTAAGAAAACAAAAACAAAGTAACAAGGAAAGTTTAATTAATTATATATACATACTGAATTTTTATAATATACCTCGATATAGATGTACGATTTAATGTACGACAAATTTAAAAGCATTTTTTTTTATTTTAAGATTCAGAATTTAGCAAGATTTTAAATTTGATAAGTAAAATGTATAAAGCATGCTCTATAGTCAATTACTATTGACAATCTGTTGTAACAGTATAACTTCAGTTCTAATCTTGTAAACACTACAAGTCAATTCAAATAAAGGCAAAGTCATTTTATCGTTAGATTGCAAAATAAATAGTCTTAACGTGTACTTAGTCAGAATAAAAGGAGCAATTAAAGTGCAAGTTATTTGTGCAGTACACACAGAGTTAAAGGCTCATTCAAGAAACTATCAAAGTGCCTTTTGTTAACTATCGTATATATATAAGGTTCTTTCCTCTCTTAAACCGTATTTATTTTTAGCTCGCGAGTGTAATCCGTGTATATAGACATATTACACTAGCATTTTCGACGTTCAAGATTCGATAATCCCAAAATTAAGATGCTTCAATTAATAAAATTATCAAACGTGAAAGAATTACCTGTACGTTAAAAAGATATATCCACTCTCGTAGCTATATCGATCGAATTATCCTCTTTTATCACTTATAAAAGTACACGCGTTTTATATAAAAAATCATATACTCGAAACTCTTTCTAACGAGACTAAACAAAGCACTTAAGTGTTGAATAATCCAACGAAAGTTAAAGACGCGTTAATTATAAATTTTCTCGCACATCATCGATATTTCTTCCATTACCCATCGTAAACCTTGGCCATTGCTACATACTATATATGTGTATACGCTCGGTCAATATCTAAATCTCATTGAGATTTTATCATTACGACCATTACTCGATGATATCGCACATACGACTCGTCGGTATTAATCGAAACTTAGTATCGCACTTACTTTAATTGCAAGAGCAAAGATACGCGATGTATTGCCGATTTTTCCTTCTGTTTTTTTACACCAATGTAACAAACTAGCCACGTGCTCCTATTACTCTTTACTTGTTGTAACTAGACATTTTCAAGAATATCGAAAAATTACTCAAACTACGTGCGATAACAGTTTAATCGTTTTTATTGCATCTTACGTACATACACTGTGAAGTAACTTTGTGTAACATTTATGAAACAGTTTCAGATATACATAGATGCAACGATTCGTCTATTAATCATTCGCGAAATATAATTTTTGTACATCGTATATATATACACTATATACTATTTCTTTCTCTGCAAGTTATACATAAGTTATAAACTTTAGATTCATCATATATATATATATATACTTTGCGCGGGCAACTTACACACTTGAGGACAAGATTAACTTCTTTCTCTATCTATATACTCGATTCTTTATTAGTTCCAGTCATGCCAATATATTAAAAGCACATTTTTATCCGTATAATATATATAACGTTTAAATTACCTCGAACATGAAACTCTCATAAATCAGGGTCTTCGCTCGGGGTACAAAAGCTTTTAACTTTTCTTATTATAAAAGTACAATTAATACGATTACATATATATTACATACATTCGACCTCCTACCTAAACCCCTATAGTAAACTTTACCTAAATTCAACTATATAAATATTAAATACGCTTACGAAACGACTCACTTTTTACTCACTTCACCAAAGCAATCTGATTGCGAAAGGAAAAAAAATAGTTGCATTCCAGATCCAAAACCTCTTTCCCAACATTACTGCCTCTATCGTTACAAAACCCACTTTACCTCAACACCTGCGCCTTATCCCAAATACCATTAGTGTATAAGTGACAACAAGCATCCGTATCATCAATTTTTTTTTTTTCAGAACCCCTTCATCGATCTCTCTCACGTATAATATATATATGTACATCGAAACAATGTTTAAACTTCGATTACGCGACCACGCAGTGCGTCGATATCACACAAGCCGCGCGGCGGGTTTCTTGATAAAGTCGCGTGTGTAATCCATCGTCGTATCTTCCTTATCCAGCTGCCTCGAAATAGAAACTAATCGCGAGCGTTATATACGCGTGGGATGTATAATATCGCATTCTTTTTCACTTTCAACATCATCAACATCATCATCGATAACTTGTACGTATTATATGCGTGCTTGTGTACTTGGATAATATTATAATAGTGCGAGAGTATACCTGCCTATGTATATGTAAAATTCTCTAGAGGAATATGTCACACGATTGTTCCTTTTTTTTTAATATACCTCCCACGCGTGAAACCGAAGGTCGATTCATTTATATATATATGTACGCCTGCAGCAATGAGGTTTGGGAAGGGTGGTGTATAATTAATTAACGAATTCCGAAAGTCGAGATGGATTTTTATGAATCTCTATGTGTATCTGCTGAGAGGGAAAAATCGAAGGATTTCGTAGATTGCGCATTTCTATTTTAAGAATTTTCGAGGATATATATATTCATATATATAGAGAGCTAAAGTTCGAATCAATCGTACGGAAACACACGCGCGCATTTTCCTATGGCTACTGAACTGCGAGGATTCTACTACACATCGCTTCATCCGAGATGTATATATACATCATGTATATGTGGGTATAGAACTTATGTCTAAACGTGCAAAACCTATACATACATATATATTTGGCATATTTCGGTAGGCGTATTATATTTTTATCATCTCGACTGCTTAAAAATCTATTAGTTACACGCGAATAAATACGGTCTCGCGGTATGTAACTAATTTTGCGATATGATAAAACATGTACGATGTGTATATAGGATACATATAGAAGACGACAGCACGAGTAATCGGAATCGCGATAAAAATATTACATCAGGGATTAATATGTCGCGCTTGAAACCGCTGATAATTAGTATTGGAAACCGCGTTGTCTCGTTACAATGTATATATATTTATCTCGCGTATATGTCGCAAATCATATAATTTTTCATATATTTAAATGTTCACTATATTGTTCCTATAGCTTTATAGGTTAAACCCCTTATCATCAACATTGTATACTTCCCCAATCGATAATTCTCACGTATACACTATAATGTATACGGAGGCCAAAAGATTTTCCCCTAAACCCCTCCCGAATCACAAAAGAGACGAAGAACGCGTACCACTTTTCTCCCTCTTTCTCTCTGGTTTCATCGAAAAACAGGGAGAAAAACACGCACGCAATCCATCACCTCTCTCCCTCTCCTTTCTCCCCTTATATACCTGGGATAACCTCCCTTCCTCTCTTCTTCTTTCCCTTCACATACACGTATACTCGCACGTATATATACAACAACATACATATAGGCGAAACTTCAGGGTCGAAAGCTTACGCAACACATATACACGCTGGCGGGCCTCCAAGTAATCCTCCTCTTTCGTTGTCGCCCATATACATATACATACGTGTGTGTGAGTGTGTGTGTGTATGGTACGTATATTTGAGGACTTGAACTTGAAAATCGACTTGTCGCCGAAATCTCGCGCCTATATACACATTATACATATATATACATATACGATGGACAACGCAGGTTTTTTTCTTCCTTTTCTTTTCTCTTATCTGGTAGAGGTGTGGGTTATTGTATATATACATTGGTATGTATATGTATATCGGTGGATTTTGCACGCGAGCGCGAGCCTCCGGAGGTCAATGTCGACCGGGGGGGTTTTGGGAGAGGCGACACGCGGAAAGGATTTGTAATGTTCTTGGTATATAATCGATATATGTGTGTGTGTGTGTGTGTGTGTGTGTGTGTGAAGGGATAGGTTGGATCGTTGGATGTAAAAGGCTTGGCAGATAAGTAGTTCGATGTTTTTGTTGTGATTTGAGTTGCAGTGTAAGCGATAATATATATA
>JAWWEQ010014172.1:0-37359 GCA_035583055.1 Torymus tubicola | reverse complement strand
TTCCTATAAAACAAAAACTATTATTCTCTGCTTGAAATTAATAGGATTTGAAAGACCATGGATTTAAATAAAACGTTTAAATTCGTAAAACAATAATGTCTATTAATTAATGTTGTGTAATTATAAGGTAATTTAAACGAATTCAAGAAACAGTAGACAATTACTTATGCAATATGTAGCACTTTCAATGCCAAGTTAATTACGTTCATGAGATCTTAATGAAGTCTGATAAGTGAGAGGTTTTCTCTTCGTTGAATTTTTACATAGCTTTTTACTCGTTAATAATTTCAAATCATCAAAAATTAACACAATCTCTTATAATCTCAAAACAAAATCTTACTAACAGTTGAAGTAAAATTTGCTTTTTCTTTCTTCACTAATTATATTAAATAATACTTCAAAAACTGACTGGCAAACAAGCGACCTTTCAATCCAATAAAAAAAATTACTCCGTATAGAACGCAGGTTGAACGACTCCCCTTCCCACCTAAAGTGTCGCCCGAGAGAGGCTGACGTAATAATAATCAGCCGAAAAAAAGCCTCACAATCGCGTACACACGCGAGAGCGGTGTTAGCCTACATTATACACAAAGACACGCACGTGAGTCAGCACGCGTCGCTTGCAAATCCTGCGAGTATGTCTCTTTCTCTAATGCTTATGTATTTGTATGTATATGTATATATACACACATCGAAAAGCCGTCTATATAAAACGTGGGCGTCGTTCGCGAGCAGAAACAATATCGCGCAACTTTCTACTCTGTTCACGGGCATGGCGAAATGAGACGGAGATTTCGGTCCGATCGGTAGAGATTTTTGACATTTCAGCGTTGAATGGAGTATCACGTTACGGATTTTCCAATGCCAGATTCGTATTTGTATTTATTTGTGTTCAAAAAATTAATCGTTATATAGAGATGATAAAATTTAAAAGTGCTTTTTGAAGTTTAGGTATATATTGACTTTTATTATAGAAATTAATTACTTTATTATTAAAAAGAATTTTTTGTTAAAGAATAGGAAAAATATTTTCTCTTTAACCAGATAAACAATATTAAATCAAAATATACAGAAATTTTACATTTTGCAAGTGTAATAGTTTTGATGATAATTTACTATCCTTTTAATGAGTTACTTTCGCTCATCGCGATAAAAATACTTCTTTCGTTAAACTTACTATCACTTTTACCGTTTCTTAAAATAAAGGTATAAACAAAGTTTCAGTGCATTTACAAACAAACGAGGCTATTGTTCTACGACGAGTCGCATTTTCTTTTCGTCCCATCATCGATTTCTCTTTGTCCTGTGTACGTAAGCATGCGTTTAAGTTTCGCGGATATTTTCTTCGTATGAAGAAATGTAGTTTTAAGCGTGGGCACACAGCTGTGGGCTGAAAAGATGATACGACAAAGCTGCACTTTTTCTCGGAACGCAAACATATATACATACGATATGCACGTTTCCCCATTGTTTAGTGCGGATCCTCAACTCGCATTTTTATAGAATGCTAATGTGATGTGCAGTGTCATTGCTTTCTCGAAATGTGTTAGACAGCGCTTTGGTTGGAATCTTGTCGTTGATGAAAATTTAAAATTGGAAAGATTTCAAAAATTAAATACGCGGAATAAGAGCAATTATGACGTCTTTCGTTGCAATAGCATCTGGGTAGTTGCGATTTAAATAATAATACGGTCGTTGTCTATTCAAATAATATTTAACTAAGACGTTTGCCATTTAATGCTAATGATGAGCTATTTTAGCAACGATCATACCTATTCAACTATTTTTAAAAAGATTAATATTCTCTTGTATAGAGATACAGTAAGAATTTTAAATGTAACATTCAGTTGGTATTAACTGTACCACGTGGACACTTCTGACAGCAGAGCTGCAAAAATTAAGCGAGCAAATAAAATGCTTCTAAATATATTGTATGTACAAATAGAATCGGTTGAAAGAAAGTATATCAAAACAATGTTTTGGTTTGTGTTTGAGATAAGATTCTTTCTCTGTTGTATTTTACTTTGCACCATTTTCATCCACCCAGCGAAGGTCTTATCGAAATTGGATCTGGATTTAGAGATGACAGTCGTCTGGCACAGAAATAGCAGACAGAAAACATTCACGATTTCCGTTCACTCAGTTCTCTTTTGTTATAATGAACCACCGCTGAATATAAATTACTTCTAGTTAGATCGAGCGATTTTTTATAATAAAATAATCCATTAATATAAAATTTTTTCTCTGTATTTATAACGTTTTACGTTCATGAATCATATTGTAATTTTAGAAGGTATAAACGAAGAGTTTTTAAACGTTTTATCTTTCAAAACTTTTCTAAAAATGTAACTTATTACGAATATGTTTTAATATTACATACTGTATACGTTGACATAGAATGTTATATCTGGGACGTCATACTGTATCGCGTTGTTAATTTGGGTAACCAAAGATTGCATACATATATACATATACATTACCAGTTTGCAGGCAACTTGGTTTATTTTGAAAACGCTGACACAAAATTTTCACTACTACATATCAATAAATAACTGTCTACTATATAATTACGATGTTATGCATTGGCAAAAAATGTTGCCATCAAGGCTTCTAAAATATTTTCAGCCTCAAGGCTGCGACATAATTCAACCGCAGCAGGCTTGTAATATCACATAATCTCCGCACATTCAGAACCTTTTAACCAAACCACACTCCCGTCACACTTATCCAACCATCATTCCGCCTAAAACTACACGAAGAGACTCGATCTTTACTCTCGCGCACAAGCGCAAGCTCGATCGCAAGCTCTTACCGTCTTCGTAAGTACGACTCGCACGAAGGTCTCTGCCGATCGTACACGCGCGCTCTGTCGTTCTCGTTCTTCCTATCGCTTTTTCCTTCTTCTTCCTTTTCTTTCTCGCTTAGGGCACTTCTTAATCAGGCGCGCGAAAGAACAACAAAAAAAAGAAGCCGCAAACAGCGCGCGCGCGTGCCGATCGTGAGCGAGAAAAAAAGAGGCTCTCCACGCACGCGCGTGGGGCAGCCCGTCCACCTCGGGAGAGACACCGTCAGTAACTAGAGCCCCTCCGAACTGTTGCTGCGACGAGAGAGAGAAAGAGAGGAGAGCCCATCCTCTCTCTCTCTCTCTCTTTCCGCCGCCGCCACCGCCGCTCGCCTACGTACTTATAATAGCCACGCGAGTGTGCGTGAGCGGTTGAGAGAGCTTTGCCAATTGCAAAGCCGACCAGCGGCGGTTTCGTTCATTGATACGAATTACGACAGAGTGTGTGCGTGTGTGTTCGTCATGCATGTGTGTGATAGTTTGACTGTGTATGATGCGCACTTGGAAAATGTCGGGTGTAGGACTGAGAGCAAGGTAAAGTGGTTGAGCGATAGGCGATCGGTTGTTCGTTTCGGGATGGAGTGAAGTGAGTGGGACAATTTGAGTTTGCTATATCTTAAAGACATTAAATAAATGTGTAGCTGTCTTGAAAAGATACAGTGGATACAATTTTATCTGTCTTTGAAAATGTTTTGCATAATATTATGTACGAAATATTTAAAATTGATTCACAATTGAGAAAATAAAGCTATTTTACTTCAAATAGGTATAATTAGTGTCAGATATTAATTATACATTAACTAATAATATTTATGATTAGAATAGAATGTCTATAAATAATGTATGGATGGAATACGTAGATCGTATCATTGAAAATTTATAATACTAAATATAATTAACTATATTTAAAATTGTAGCTTCAATTTAGAGAAAAGGGAATTATTCAACAATTTGTGAGCACCTACTTTTCGTTGTAGCAGTGTAGCCGTCATACATGAGTAACTCCTAAAGAGAGAGAGAGAGAGAGAACGAAGGGTTTGAAACGCGGGCACGTGTTATAACGAGGAAGCAAAGCAGATCGAGTTGCTTCCTATGCTGTGTTAAGTGAGGCAAAACGAGGCTAATCGACGAGCTTGCCGACAATTTTTTTTTTACTTCGTATCTCATTTGCTATTCTATAAAAGGCAAGGTTTGTCAAAGGAAACATTTAAAAGAGAATTAGTTCATTGATAACAACTAAGCAAATTCAATATAGAATGAAAAATTTGATTTGATAAAGTAATGGTGATTGATATCTTACTAAATTATACCTTTACTAACAATTAAAAAACAGAGTTTTTAAAAACTTATCTCCTGTAAATATCTCCAGGTACTGAGCTCAAGCATTTTACGTCATTCGCAGTAAAATTACTTTCCCTTTTATAAAAGGCCACTCAATTATTTTTCAGATCTCGTCTGTCTAAAACTGCCAAGGTTAGAAAGGAACAGTTTAAGGCAAATGAGGTATTATGAGAAAAATTGCGTGGGTTTGCTCTCCATTCAGGCCTATTCTTGGACCATTATAGCTTAAAATTATAAAAATCGTGATAGCGTTTAGTTCCTTTTGTTCGAAGTTCACTAATGAGCATAATAACAAGGATGAGAAATTTCGAAAGCTTCTCTCCGATTTTACGCAATCAAGCGGTGATAAAAATAGTAAAATATTAAAAAATATATTCGAAATATATTATATCGGATGTTCCAATGTTTAACTGATGAATGTAATTTTTTCAACGAATAAAATATGTATGTTAACATATTAGCTTAAGGTTTATGTACTTAAAAATTTATATACTGAAAAAACATGTTGGTGTAACGGATTAGCAATCTTTTTCGAAAGAATAAACTATAATATCTATGTTAATGAAACCCTGGTAGAAACGTTATCAATAACTAATTTTATACTTATTTATGACCAAGAACAATATTCTGCTTCTATTTGATAATTTTGTACCAATTTAAAGTAAATTTTGAAATTACAATTAATATTAATGCGATGTCATCTACTTATATAATAAGTTTACTTTTATTATTGAAAATTCATTTTTATTAAAACTTTTTTTTCGATACAGTGTACGTGAAGTATCCCTTTACGTCCCCTGTATCAAAAAGAATTGTTCGATACAACTTACAAGTGCGAAAGTGTTTTCTAGTACGAAACTAACTACTATTATACACTGGCTATCATATGCAAAAGTCTTGACACACTGTTAACTGTGTGGTAAAACCTTTAGCATACCATCAACTATAAAAAAATCATTTGCACACTATTGACGATACGTGAAAAATTTCACGAATCATAAAAACTGCATATCATTTTCTTATAATAGTCATTATAATTTTAAAATCAGTCGTGAAAAATGTAATTTTATTTTTATTATGAATAGAATGTGATAAATATAAATGTTAGTTTATACTTTAATAATGTTTATTTTATATTCATAAATATTAATATAAAAATATTTTTTATTTTCTATTTAATTTTGTAAATATTTTGCTGAAGTCAAATAGAGACAATGCAATTGAATTTTATTCCTTTTTTGTGTTTCAGTGAAGCTTTGCCTCCCGATCCCGCCTCACTCTTCGGTACAAGTGCGAAAATTTTGATTCTAGAACGTGTATCGAACAATATTTGTCGATACAGGGAGAGTAAAGGAATATTTTAAAAATTTGAACAATGCGTAAAGCTTGAAAATTTTAAAAATTTGTAGAATGCGTAAGTCTCTATACATGACCGTAAACGAATATTATTGTACGTATTTTAAATAATTTTATACAGATGACTTTTTAAACTTTGATTTTAATATGATTTTAGAATTTTCATTCACATAAAATTGCAAAAATATTGTAAGCCACGCGGACGTATATATTTAGACATATGAAAACACTTATCACAATTCAGTAGAGAAAAACTTATGCGCACTTCCAAATGGCGACTCTTGGGTAAAGTCGTATTGTATAAGCTTGTAGCTTAATATACTTATATATTTTATATATAATTATAAAATATTGTTTATTTTTTGCTAGAAACAATTTTCTATACACTATGTAAAAAGTTTCAAAGTATAGTACTTAATAGTATATTATGAAGAAATGTTTATCATGATCTATAATCAGTTGACACGATTTATATATTAAATTAAAACCAAATTACAAACTTAATAACTTTAGCCTATTATTATAAATAGAACTAGAAAATTTAACCTCAGAAGTGTTTACCAAAAAAAATATATGAAAATTAAATTGTAACACTGAGATAAAACAAAAACTCCCAGCATGGTTACAAGACTCATGCTTGAAACGCAGCTCTACGCCACAGCAGTATAGATGATGACTACGGAGGTCACAGGCCACAAGCCAGCGATATGAGAGGCGAGAGAAAATTAATACCACGACGGGTGGCTGCGGTGCATTAACGCCAGCCGTATAAGCGTCCTACCACTGTACGCGTGCGGCTGGTATATATATATATACATATGTATTTGCGCATACATTGTCCTATGCGGATATGAATTGGAGGATGCGGTAACAAAATTTTTAGGGTAAACTTTGACAATCCGTTAGAGAACTGCACGTGGAGGTATGTGTGTGGTTGACGGATTGTAGGTGATGTGCATTTGAAAGCGTTTTGTAGAAATTTAATTAGGCGAAGAAGAGAAAAATCTGTAACTTGTGAATGTGATTTATTTGAAAGGTGTAATGCATTTGAAATAATAGATTCAGCTGTATAAGAGATATTTTTAATTTCATTTCCAACATACGAAAATTAAATGAAAGAGAAATTAACTTTTATTCGCTTTTATCAAAATTCAAAATTTCATTTCCTCTTAAAGTTATAATACTTTTAATTAAGTGGTGAAAATTCGTAATATCCAAGACCAGTGTTCTATTTTAACGATTTATCAGTTCATTTTCGTCGCTCAATTTTAAACCATTATAATTTTGAAAATATATAATATCTATAAATATATAATATTTATATAATTTTTTTATTTAGAATGAAACAAAAATACCTAATGCGAGTTTTTCAGCTATTGGAGGTTACTACTGTGAAGGTTTATTTATCTTTTAATTTAATAAAAAATATATGTTAAAAAATTTTAGCTCCTAAACCATATCCTAAAATACTTCTCCAATGTACTCATACTTACCATAGAAGTAATAATTCAAAAATTAACGTCAAATATCTAGAAATATACATTTTATTTCAATTATTACAAATTGAACAGTAAAAAATAAAAGGCTTTATATTTCTTACAATTGAATCTCTTTTGACACTTCTTCATCTCAATACTTAAATTTAAAAAATTAACACATTGTATTTAAATATATTTGTTCACTATGAATTTCACGTATCGTGTTTATTTGATAAAAGTAAATTTTGAAATGCTCTTAAAAACCGAACCTCGACAACGAACAGGGTGCTAAATTGCCTCGTCAAGTTATAATCCAATTTGCACTTTAGTGATGAACATGATAATTTATTGATTTTAGGATAGCCTTATGCGTAAACGATTTAATATCATTGGCAGTATTAATTTTACAGTTATGCTCATATTTCAAAAAAACAGAAAGGGGATTAAATAAACGTTGAATAATTTTGTTTTACAGAATAAACAAATTCAATGAATTAATTTTGAATTTTATCAAAAGCAATACTTGAGGATTTGCAAAAATCATAACTACACCTTTTACGATTAATTTTACACCAAACTAGAAATGAACTTGAAAGACTGCCCCAAAAAACTTAAACCGAACCGTTAAATATCGTTCGTTCGTTTCTTCTCCGCGCCGTATAAGCAAGCTCAATCAATTTTCTCTTCACTGATCCTTTTTTTCAGGAAGTGGAGCGCGTTAGAGTCGACCCTACGGATGATTCAATGCTCCTGAAGTTGCAATTCGCAAATCTCGCGCTCAGAGTCCCCTTCCCCTCCCTCTCCTCGGGTAACAATGGCCACGCAGCGAGGCATGCACGCGCGCAGAGGTGAGGTGCCCCCCTTCAATTTTCCGCTCCTTTTCTCTCGAATGGCACACAAAGTCGTCACAGAGCGGAGGGCTCGCGTGCGCAGCAGTATATAGCTCTCGTAGTAGTATATATAAGTACAGAAACGTCGACTCTGCGCGAATGGTTCAAACTTTTACGATAATTTGAATTTTGAATGTCCTTGTCGAGGAGGGTAGGATTGAGTGGAGAAGAAATTATTGAATATTCGTTCTTTTTAGGGGGAAGTGTTTGTCACGAGGATTTAAGGGAACGCAAAAACTTTGGAAGGCAGTAATTTCAATAGTTAATGATATACAAAGATCGCGTCGATAAATAAAAAATGTTTCTTTGATTTATACGTAATCTATGGGATTCAGCGTTTAAGCCATATTAAAATATAGAATAATAGTTTCCGATTTATTGAGTTTTTACGATAATCAATATTGATACAACAATATATTTTCGTCAATATAATTTGAAGCCCTGCAGATATTTGAATTCATGAGAAGACACATATAAAGCAATAGAAATGCCATAGAAAATAATAAAAGGTATTTATTTGGCAAGGTGACTTGGCACTAGACCAATTCTGTCTATTCGCAAGTGCAGCTAACTCGTATAGTACCTTAAGGAAATACCATTTAATTTTTAATTGAGTTTAAAATAATCTTATGAAAAAAGGCAAAAAGCCATCGTAAATGAATGTTCATTAAGCTATTTTTAAATTAATAATAATAAGTTTAAGCATACTGCCAGAATAATTAAAAGGATCTTTTTATACAATTTTGAAATGACTTTACTGCTTCATTTAATTCTATTGATATAATTTAATATTGAATATTATGTCACATTCATAAAGGATAAGCTTCCAGCTACTTTGCCTCTTGATATTTTTAACCTTTGAAATTGCAAAATTGATTGGAGAGAATTAAAACTCTATTATCGTTTTTTCTATAACGTCTAATTTGTCCAGGCTTCACTTAGACGCTAAACTCATTCAGAATTAGAATCGTCAAACTAAAACTGCATAAGTCCTTCTCACATTCACAATTGCAATTGTAATTACCAATTTCGCAAACATAGTCACCTGCCATAAAGCTAAAAAAATACTCTCTCCCCTGCATAAATCCTTCAGCCTGTTCATCACCGCGTTCCATGCCTCTCGAATTCTCAAAACGAGCAACCGGTCATCGGCCTTTCACCCGCGTCATCGATTATATACCCTCTATCTCTCACCTCTCTCTTGAAAAAAAATGAGAAGTGCAGCGACGCAAGCCAAGCACTGCGCATCGATGCAGTCGCCTGCTAATAAAATCCATTATCGTCGAGGCGAACTCGAGCAATTTATCGAGTTATCCGTGCACAAGGATGGAGAGAGGAAGGGGAAAGGAGAAGAGCGCGTATTACCACGAGTCTCTCTCTCCCTCTCTTGGGGGGCTAGAAACCGCGTTACCTAATTACCCAGGGCAGCTGCGGCTGGCCGGAAAGGGGTTCGGTTCCGAAGGTATTGCATTATGCTTCCACCGCTATGTACTGCTACGTAGCTGATTAAACGTGGCGGCCAAGCAACTTTTCTCGGATAACACGGTGACCAGGAACAACAGCAACGAGAGGAGCAGTGAAAATTGGAATGCGAACGCGCATTGGCATAAAGCACGTGACCTCGTTTCCCAATGGCCAGTCGCATTTTGTCGATAGCTGCTAGGTAATATACTATCCGTATATGTGTGTGTGAGTATGTGCGTAGCTGTCGCGTGAAATCGATGCTTTTGAAAATCGACGCGTTTGAATTATTGCTGACGGCCGGTTCGTTGGCTTATTGGATGTTTGTTTGGAAGGTAGAATTTGTCGGAATATTCGTGTGTATGTGTGTGTGTATTGTAGAATGCGAAAATGCGATTTCCTGTTGTATCGATCAGTTTGTTACTTTTAAATATGTAAACATCAATAAAATATTAACCAAGCACTTTCAACTGGAAAATAAAATGCAGAGTTGCTATTCAATATTAGTTAAAAAGGTCAAATGTATTGACGCTTTTTTGTTTACGTAACAAAAGTATTTTCAGTAAAATAAAATGGGTGAACGTTCATTTGTACGGTAATGATACAAATTTTTAGAAAATTTCATCAGATATGAATGATGTACAGTTTAAATTTTGGTTCTGTGTCCTGACACCAATTTGATGTAGTGAGCTCAATATAATGTACGAGTCTGTGTATTTTCGTAATAACATGCCATCAGCTGTAACATGTTTACCATCACGATTTCTAATTCATAATAAACACGTACGTACGTTTCTCTCTAAGTTTCATTGATTCGCAGACAGACTATTGCTGTTTTAAACCAAACGAAACGAACAAACCTGGCACTTTTCAAAGATACAATCATCAGTATTTTACAAAAATTTTTGTTTGCCAAGTTTCATCAGTGGTTATCGTCCTATACTTCTAGTCAATCAAATGTAAGTGCGCACCAAAAAAAACCCACTAAAGCCTCTAATCACAAAGCTATCAACGATAGAGAAGTACCGTCCGAAAGTCCAAAGATGCACCTTATGACACGTATAAGACACTCCCGGGCGCAGCATACCACCGTACAATGGGAACTGACCAACTGGACCGCAATCGCCGACCTAACCGGCAACCGCTTGAAATCCCAGCAATTCGATCTATATCGCAGCGGCGTCAGCTGCATCTTCGAGCTCACCCTCAGCGTCACCGGCAGCGCCGCGCTAGTCATGATAGTAGGACCTCGTTCGCAAACCATTAAATTTGGCCTGTCGCTCAGCCTCCTCGATTACAATATGAAGAAGGAGTTTCTTGTCTCCGACGAGATTATAACGCTGCAAGCTGGCGAGGATCTGACATTCCTGCGCTTCGACACTGAGGACGACTTCGAGTTGACGAACTACAGTACCAAGGAATATCTCAACGTTCTCTGCGAGGTCTACGAGGAGTGCACCGATGACGAAGATGATGAAAGCTACATGCGCACACACAGTATTCAGGGTGGCGGTGAAGCTCGAATACTCGAAGACGAGGTGAGCGTCGACAACGACGGCGACGATACCTCCGAGGCCGAGGAATCGAAACCTTACATGAACAAATTCGAAATGTGGAACTACGACAATTTATACAGGAACCAGGACATCTGCGACCTGACAATAGTCGTCGCTGGTAGCGCCGTCATGTGCCATTCCTTCGTCCTAGCACACTGCAGTCCTTACCTGGCTCGTATTATACGTCACACTCGGCCCGGATACTTCCTGCACCGACAAATCGACATAAGCAACGAATCCTGGCTCTCTCTCCCTCTCTTCCAGGCTTTCCTCGAGTACGCCTATGGTGCCCAGAGTGTTTATGAGCTTCGCGGGTTAGTATTCGAGCTGCTGCTGCTAGCTTGCAAGTTTATGGTACTTAGGCTCAAAAGCGATTGCGAGCATTACCTCATAGATCACATGGATAAGTTCAATGTGATAAGGATCTTGTGCGTGGCGGATCAGTATGACTGCAAGCTGCTCAAGGAGAAGGCCATTAGTTTCGCCAAGAGCTGCCTCGATGATCTGAGATTCTTTGGCGAACTCGATACGTTGCGCAGAGATCCAAAACTGTATGCGGAAGTAGTCGGCGACGCTGAGTTGAACATGATTATTTAACTCGTTAACTACCGATCGTTTCAAAGTGGACCGTTGGAATTTTAATTTATTACATGTGTGATATGTTTCTCTTTTTGTATTTTATGTGCGCTTAATTATTTTGTATTGTAGCTCGTTCGATACGTGCAATAAAATATATTTTTATGAATAATAACAAAGAAATGCATTATTATCTTTTCACAATGGCGTATAAATCGTTGAAGTTTGATAACTGGAATTTCATCGATTCGACTTTGAAGTTATATATACTGTTTGACCTAAAAAAAGAAAGATAATTACGTAAATAGTTGATAATTTTGTACAAGCTGTGCTTTCATTTCGTCAGAATGTATCGAATATTTAGACTGAGACCGCGAATGACGACAATAGACACGGAGGGAAATAGACGTAGGAGCTCTTCTGTTGTTATGTAAGCAAGGACAATGCCCACGGGTAAATATATATATACACGCGGTATCGATCCTCCGGTATGAGAGCTATATGTCATCATATACAAAGCACAGATGTATAAAAGTAAAAAAGCAAACGGACGCGCTGGCTTCGCTTGACGAATGGGTAAACTTAAAAAATGCTCTGATCCCTGCGGGAAATCTAATAAAAAGATATAGCTTATTGACTTTTATAGCTTTTCTCAGCCATTAGTCAGTTTATTCATACTGCAAAAAAAATAATAATAATCTTCTTATTTATTCAATCTTCATACATTGCTAATGCTAAACTTTCAATGTTTCTTATAGTTTAGAAGTATAAATATATTTGAATTTAAATAGATTGGCGTTTATTTGCTTATTCTAAACATTATTTATAGGTTATTTACTCTATCACTAAAACTCTGATTAAATTATAAATTTTATTCGTATAATTTATACACACATTTGAATTAAAAAATTGTTCAATTATTATTATTCTTTTTATTAATTGAAATAATATGTAAAATATCCCTAATATTCTCTTATTAAAGTGTCTTAATCATAAGAGCGATTATCATATAATATACAATAAAATTAATTTTGTATTTTTCAATTTAAAAAAATTTTTTTTGAATTTTCGTAGTTAGAGCACTGATTAAATTTTTTTAATATAAATACTTCCGTAGTAGATTCTCTAGTGGAAATCCAAAACATTTTTTACCCAATAACTGACTATTTGTTTTAGACTTGGCCATAAAATAGGTACTTTTCTTGTCTAGTTTTTAGCTCCCGGTGAAACGCTTATTTCCACATTATTCGAACAACATTAAATAGATAAAAAAATGGAGTAGCTTTTTTGATGATCGGTACAAGTTTTTTCGTGGTCATTTTAAAGGTTGACCATTACAATGAGTCAAAAAGTGGCCTAGAAAAAGCTTATTATTATGACGAGGAACGCGACAGAATCACATGCCAATAAATACATTTTACTAAATATTTATGAAAGGTGTGCAGCAAACTATTTTTTAGTCTCTCTATATTGTTTATATTTGCCTAAACTTTTAGTTATTGTTAAATTTCACCTATTCAACACCAAGTTTGTAAAAAAAGTGGGAACGAAAATTCGAAACTTAGGTTATGTACTCCCAATCTATTAAATGGGCGAATAATGTCAGAAAAAGCGTTTCACCAGGAGCCAATAATTAGTTATTTCTCTTGACCATTTACTGAGATTTTGCCCTATTTTTAATAGACAAATTTCTACCAGGGTTGTTTCAAGTCTTTTATGTAGTAATGAATTATTTAGTAATAACATTTTACTATGTGCAAAACTTAAATCTTTGTTCGTTCTAGCCAGCGGCTCAACTGTCAAATAACATTATAATATATATGCATTACTATATTTTACCTCATTTAAATTATTTTGCAGAGAAAATAGCTTTCAAATAAAAATTCGCTCTACAAAACTGTGTAGCAAATGGACGCATAGTTACCATACACGAACTGGTTCGCAATACAATCAACGCAGCTTCCTAAACCAATACTCCTCCGACATCGGCAACATCCGAGCGAGTCGCTCCGCATCCACACACCGCATCCCCACTCCTCACCGCTCTATCTACCAGCGGCGGTTGCTGTACACCGACCACTGCTACAACCCCTCCGAAAAAAGAAAAATCGAAACACCCCGCGAGCGAGACAACATCATCCACCCCTGCGCCAAAAAAAGCTCGCTCCTCGTTCAACTCCTCGCGCATCCATATCCATCCGTTGCAGCTAGCGTCTCGGATAAGAGAGCATCGATCCCTCGTCCCGAAAAATGACCGCATTCTGGCCACGCGAGGTCACCGGCCCTGCAGCAGCAGCAGCAGCAGCAGCAGCAGCGCGAGAAAGCAATTAGAAAGAGCGCGCGAGTAGCGGCAAGGAGTAGCAGCTCTCACCCCCGCGGAGGTGCGTCCATGTACGTATACATACAGAGACGTACACGTATATACATACTTGTGCACACGAGGAGCGAAGCCTATCGATCGGCGGGGTGGAGAGCCAGAGAGAGGGAGGAAGCGAGAGAAAGAGAGCGAACCGTGTCGACGCGCACCCCGGCTCGCGCGACCCCACCACCACCACCGTCGTCGCCGCCGCCACCACCACCGTCGTCGTCGTCGCAGAGAGCCTGGCCGGAAACACAATCGCCATTCACCGCGGCTACGCGGCCCCGTGTGCACCTACGTGCCGGTACGTGTGTCACGAGAAGAGAGTCGCTGTCGTACGTATAAATATATACATACATATAAATATATATATACTACAGTGCTGCTGTGTTGTATATATATACATGAGTGCATGTGCGCGCGTTCTATAGTGCTCCGAGAGTGCGTTTATCTCCCCGTGTTGTATATGTGCCTACACTGAGACCAAGGGTTCATGTGCATCGCCAAGGAGAGGACGAAGAAGTATAAGGTAAATGGAAGCCGGCGGCCGCGTTACTCTCACGTGGAGTGACGATGCGCTGTGTGTGTATACTGCGCTACGTTAAACACAAAGGATATATACATATACGGTGATGCGAAGACATTGAAGTGAAGAAAAAAAATTACGTATACGTGTGTGTGTGTGCTGGCAATGCGAGAAAGGGAAAAAAGGGGAAGAAAAAGGACGCGTGCCGCTCGCATGTGTAGATTGCGCGACATGGGAAAAAGAGGGTTAGCGCGGGGGCGTTGAGAGATATAACGCGCAGGGGTGGAATTCTTACTATTTGCGCGGCGATTTCGTGACGAGTGGCGATGTAAGCCCGAGTCTAAGGACTATGGGAGATGTGTGGAAAAAAGAAACGGTTTGAGAAATAGTCGTAAATATTATGTATACGATATGTATACATAAAGTATGGTGCACGGGCTGTAAATTATGTTTGTTTTGGTTTGCTTGGTAACTTTTGGCATTACGTAACTCCGTGCGCGCGAGTAAGGTTCTTTTAATATTTGGTGTAGATAGATGTGGAGATATGGGAAATTGATGGTTTCTTATATTCACGGATATGAACAAAATTTTTATACTCTCTTCTTTGCAAATTGATAGACTAATTGCTTTGACTTTTCGTAACAAATGTTCATAAAATGTTTTTATGATACATTTCGGAAAATACTTTCCGAAATAGATAATAAACAAATGTTGTGAATAAACAAAATATATTTTCCAGTAAATAAACAACAGAATTATTTGTGACAAAAATCGTTAAAAATATAAATATTTACGTTCGTGTTAGCAAGAGAGGGCGATGCATCCTTTAATTATGCAAAACAAAATCATGATCTTAGTTTTGCTTTGGCATGTGGATTACAAATGAGTAACGAAGCTCTAGTTTGTTTAATCTAGTAGGATTTCATAAAGCTCGACTTTTGTTCCCCGTACATGTAGTATATTTTTCCATTGTAAAGAGTTGCGTAACGACCCCTTTATTATTCTTTTCGCTTTATAAATGCACTCAAAAGCTTTAGTTGGAATAATTTCACATATATAATTAAACAATTTGTCGGAAATTGCAAATCAATATTCAATACTGTAAAAAACAAAAATTTATGTCTTTTTTAATTATTACTCGTTAATCAAGAAACAATATTCAAATTAAATTAACAAAATGCAAATGTTTACTCGATTCTTAACCTATATTGTAAAAGTTTAATAGCGTATAACTACAAAGATGTATAATTCAATGTACAACACTAATAATAAATTCATCATCAGCGACTATATAGATTTTTCAAACTTTCGCTAACTTATACTTCACTTCGACTTTGTGGAATTCGATTAAATTTCAGGAAAACATAATGAAGATTTTCCAAGAGACAATAAACTTCTTGAATCAAGAGTGATCCCGCGCAAAGTTTGGGACAAAACGAGAATTGAAGCGTGTTACCCTCTAACAAAGTTTTGACTCTAATTATTTTGTAACAATTACACAATTTCTCTGCCATTTTGTAGCATGCTATTTATTGGTGCTATAATATTTGAAGATTCTTCTTGAATGTAACATTAAATTTTTTAGCTTAACAATGGAAATCACTGTTTTAACAATTTATTCATTAATTTACACGATTTATTTTTAACAAAATATTTTTTCGATTTATATATTCTTAACATTCTCGTACTTTCGTTAACTCTTAAAATTTTCATCAAAATTCAGCATTTTAAAATCAATTTCTCAGTGCACTTCATCGACCTTTTAGCGAAATATCTTGGGAGCAGAGAGATTTTATTAAAAATTCTGCATACGTCAACTCAAAGCTTAAAAAGCCCGCAAGCTTCTGCATTATTGTCCACATGTTGTACCACCAACACGTTTCATATTAAAAAATTTCCCTCTTCTCCAAACGCGGAAAAAAGCCATCAAATTCGAGGCTGAAAAATCGCCCGCATTATTCACCGTCATTTTGTCCATACGGACTCTTTCTAATAGCGCGTGCTCAGATCTTTTTCGACCCTTTTGATCGTACTTCCGCCTATTACCCGCCGGGAACTTTTCACCGTCCAATTCCCCTCCTCTTTTCCGCTTAAGCGCCCGAAGAGTCGTCGTCTTTGATGTCACATGACGACGGAAAACTTTCCGGGGCGAATTTGATAAAGTGCGCACGCGCGTACGTGTACCTTAGACTACGAAAAGGCCTAGCTTACATGAAAAATCGTGATCTAGCAACGTTTGAACTCTATGTAGGTCTAAATACGAGGTCAGTAGGGATGCTAATCATAAGAGTTGAGATAAGGACAAGAAAATGTTGTTGAAAAATTCGTTGGTAGAGGGAAGGAGATATTATAGTGGATAAAGTTTGGTTGGGGTTGTTACTACTTTTATAGTAATGTTTAATTAGCAATTTTTTTTTGTGAACAAGAATATATACTTTTTACGACGTTAAATATTGATTAGGATTAAGTGCATTGTGGACAGTACCGCACAAATAATTTATACTAGATAAAACCTAAAAGAAATATACTCCATAGACTTAAAATATAAATAAAATAATTTAAAACGTTCATTTAAGTATTTTTTCTGTCCTTTGTTAATTATTCCCTTATGTTATCGTACAACTTTTTATAGTACGAAACTTAGATTAGAATATAGTTTTAGAACATATAATAATAGTTTCTCTAATAAGACTTACGTTAACTTAAACAGTTAAAAATATTATGTATAAAATTACTCTATTCGCCTAATAAAACGAATTGCTTAGTTTGGAAAATATATAGATCAACAAAAGGAATAAATACCCATATAATATTGTATATTTTCGTAAATTAAAAATAAATAATAATAAAAGCTAACATTAATTGAACGTAAAATATTAAATATTAATTGATGGTCCTGAAAATTATTTCCATTAAGTTTAAAATGAAATGATACCAAAATAAATAGTATGATATCAACTGTAACTATCGACCATCGGAATCAGCAAAATAGGTATTGAATAATAAAGACACTTATTACCTGTCTGAAGTCTACTTCTTTACACATATATACACTTATTGACTTGCTTTAATGCCATAGGCATGAACTTGTCTAGAGACTTACCTTGAACTTGCATACTTTAAGGCAATTTTTTAAATGTTCAAGATATACACATAAATGTTTAGAAAATCGAATACTATGCTGTGTAATACTCATAACAGTAGGATACTTTAAGATTTTATTTTTATCATTATGCAAACAAGTAATTAAAAATCTTTGCGATTGAAACACGTGTTCAATTATTGAATATACATAGTAAAATATAAGAAAGTACCCAATCAAATGTAGACTGTTTGAAAGTAATTTTTAATTAGAATTGGAATGAATAAATATTAAAAGTGGATTTTTTTGAGTAACCTTTTAAATAAATAAAAACAAAAATTATATATTGTTGAAAAGAATTTGGATTTAGCTCTGCATACTTATGTCTAACTATATGTATTTCAAGCTTTCAAGAACATTCAATCATTTTTTTACAACCAAACTGTTTAGTAAACAAAGAACTTAATCATATAAGAGCTTTTATTGAAATAAAAATTATGCTATAGGAATTTTCATGTTTGAACAGATACTGCGTATGAATATTTACAAACGTATTAACTAATTACGTATTTTTTTACTACTGCTTGAATACATATTACGTAACCGCATCGCGATTATACACCGGTATTAACAGGAATAAATCTTTACAAGGTTTCAGTATCGGGTCGCTATCGACCCTATAGGGGCTCATATTTAGATTCAGTCTTCATAAAAACATCCACCTAGGATCAATATTTTTTTTTATACTGAGCACGACGACTCTGTTGTGACCGAACGGCAATAAAAACATAGTAAATTATCAATGATTATCAGCTAGACTATTTATAGAAATGTACAATATTGATTTTCATAGACACCCGAGTATGCTCTAGGGGATGTTCGTATATAAACACTTGTTTATTATATTTTTTTTACTACTATTCTTTTCAAAGTTGCATAAATTGAATACTTAATTCTTATTAATTAAATTGAATGTTAATCCTATAGAAAACAAACGTAAATTGGGATCTAAGTTGAGTATATTAAAAAAAAAAATAAAGATATAAAGACCATAAATTAGTGATGAAAATTTTTGTATTCTGATTATATTATTCTACGTCTTACGCAATGAAAAATATCTTTAAACTTCCCCTTGAATTCTCTCAAATTACATTCTGCCATCACGTACACAAAATGGTAAAAATTAAAAAAAATATGCCTCCCTCTCTCCCTTATTTACATTTTAAATGAGAACCCCAACCTCCGCGTCTTTTGTTTACGACGACGGAGAACTTAGCATTACCGACACGTTCGCGTACGGCGTCTGGCCGCGCTGAAAGCTGCTTCCCGCCAGAGGCTAATATGGAAGCTGATCCGTAACTACGACCAGAGACAATTTCCTAATCCAGTCATTTCCTTCTACGTGCTCGTATACATATATACGCACTCCCACCGCGTAACACGCCAATATTATCCTTACACATTGCGCGCGGAATCGATCATCGTTTGTCATGTTTATCTGTTTGCTCAGGCCACCCTCTGGTCATATTGATATCAGCCGTGGGCGTCCCTGAGCTTCCGACTGCTACGACCGAACGTTTTTTATACGTGTAGAGAGAAAGAGAAAAAGAGGAATACTGAGGATCGACTTTATCGCTTTGCGGTTTTGGTTGGTGTATATATATATAGGGTCGACCGCTTGGCGGTTAATTTTATTTTCCGGATTTCCCGTCGGAGAGAGGAAAACTTTCCTTGATGAATGATTGAATTCTTCTGGGCCCTCTTGACTTATCGATTCAGCGTTGATGTTGTTTGTACGTATGAAATATTAAGTAAATTCACGCAATGAATATTTTGCGTCGTGACATGTAATATCAGAAAAATCTTCGGTAATACCTACACAGATTGCAAACAGTGTACTTAGACAGTCACGTCAATAGGATTTACGTCGCTCGCAAAATAATAGATCATTTTCCAGCGGTAGCTTCACGAAGATCAATAAGAGGTATCAATGTGAAATCGCAGTGAAAAAATAGCGCGACAACAAAAGTTTTCATCGAGGTATATGAATGTAAAGAAAGTACAAAATGAACTCGAGAAAGCAATTCATAATAAATTATGTTAATAAAAATTATGTTAATAAAAATCATATTGCAGTAACACGATAGGTGATGATTCACATCTTATTCTCAGCTAGATATATAGATATCTACTCTATTTGAAATCCGAAAAGTTAAAGCTAGCTGTGAAGATTTTATGACGTATAATTATTAATTAATCTTGTATTACTACAATATTATAAAGTCTGTTTTTATGTATGTCAAATGCTTATACGTTTTGTTCATTTCCATGCTTATGGAGTCGTATTTGTAACAAACGTCCATAACTTGTAAATCAGAATACTACCGGATGCATTACTTTTCGTACGATTCACATCTCAGCAATGTCTTCGTTGAATGTTTTTCGATAAACAGAGGATATACGAAAAGCTCTATCGACAATATTTTTCTTTCACTATTTTTTTTGTTCTTATCATATAATTCTTTTTACTGTCAGAACTTTTAACCAAAATTACACGACAGCATAAATATATACAGCTTGTCAGATGCAATGATTTTGGAAATTCTTTTGAAAGATGTTTAAAAACATTTTATCACGTGTATATCAAGTGACTATTCCAATACACAAGTCATCTTCTCTTTCGAGTGACAAACATTTTCAATGTGCCATATCATTTCTGTATATCGACAGTTTCCGACATATGTTTTCTTGAAAGTTTCTTTTGAATAGTCGAAAATGACATGTCAGAAGGGCTTGTATTTGTGCTGGGTCTCAAAGTTGAAGATACGTTTCAATTTTTACTTGTTTACTAAACGAAAACTACATTCAGCATTGACTCAGTTTCCACAACAATACACTAATGATAAATAAAACCTTATACTCCTCAACACGCTTTCTCCATTCTACAATACACGAAATTAAAAAAGAAGCGCACTACTCGAGAAACTTTATCCGAAAGCACTTAGCAAATATCTTACGTCCCTCAGCATCCATTCATCAGACTGCCATTTTATCTCCCTCTTTCCCTTCCCCTCTCCCTCCTTTTCCCTCGGCACGCTCCACTGACAGATTTCGCAGGGTCAGCAGCGACGACACAAGCAGCTACCCTACTCGGATTTACGAGTCGATATATCCCCTCTCGGATTTGCCGTTACTATAACACCGCCTTTATATACATATATATGCTTATACGCACGTGTAATCGAGGTGTCGCGTTGTTAGACGCGAATAGAAGGTTGAATAACTGCGCGACGTTGCTGGGCGACAACGCGAAAGCTATAGCCGCACGAAGGGGAGGGAGGAAGACGAACAACTCAAAGAACTTGCAGTGTGTATATATATATATACACGCTTGACTAACGGATGAATGAAGCGCGTCTGGATACTTGGCTTCTGTACGTTTGTTGTGGGTGGTGAGAAACGAGGGTAGGGAAAGGTTCGCGTCCAATGTCAGGAAAATGGGATTTTTGGGGGGACAGGAAGTTGGTTTTAGTGGGCTGAGAGAAAAGTTCTGTGTCCATTTGTTTATAAGGATGAGTGGTAGTATTAGTTTTGTAAGCGCAATGTAAGAGGCAAGGTCGTATTCTGCGGATTGGTTGTACTTTCGTGAAGAATTTTGCATTTGTGATGGTTGAATGTACACAGCCAATAGTAAAGACAATATGTGTTTATAAATTTTTTCACAATGCATACTCACAACCATAATATTTATATTAGAGAAAATAAAATAAAATTAAAGAAAAATGAACACAGCGTTATATCTGTTCGTAATATATTATAAAAATTAATATGACACTATTTCAATGATTACATCAGCCCCGTTTCTATTATAGTTTTATAGTTGACGTGTTATTGACGTAAATCTAGTTTACAGAAAGATGATAGATTGATTGATCATTTGAAGAAAAAACATACTTTATTCTAACACGCTTATTATGCATTACTTCCTTCATTATCATTCATTTAACACTTCAATTCTCTGCTAAGAAGGAGACAGTCCCTTAGTGTTTGCATTTACTTTGTCAATACATGTCTTCTTGTATTTTATGCTTGAAAGAACTCGTTCTATTTTTATCCTTCAACAAGACAAATACTTGAAAACGTTTATCGACAGATTACAATTTTTGAAAATAGAAATCACCTTATTTGCCATACAAAATACATATTTTATAATCTAGGTGATTTTTATTTGCATAATCATTACGCAGTGCTCTCTGACAATACTAGATAATATTAGATCCTAACGCTTCAAGAAACTCTAGTTATCGACGTTTCCGCTGTATTTTAAGGAAATACTGAAAAAAATGCTATGTCTTTTATATTAACTATCTAGTCTATACAAGTCTCATATAGAATTGTAAACAAATACAATGCAACTAGAGAGTGCGAGCTTTCCATTACTTTTTTTAGAATTACAAAATGTCAACTCCTTCTAAAGTTACGATAGTTCAAAGTTAAGCAACTAAAAACCACTTATAAATCGATGAAATCTAGAGCTTCAATTTCATGTGTATCTGATGCATATTCTGTTGCTTAAGTTTAAACTAGCGTAACTTTGGAAGGAGTTGATATTTTTTAATTCTAAAAAAAGTAATGAAAAGCCTGCACTCTCTAGTTCTACTGTATTTTTTTACAATTCTATGTGAGACTTATCTAGATTAGATAGTTGATATAAAAGCATAGCACCTTTTTCAGTATTTCCTTAAAATACAGCTGAAAACGTCGATAACTTCAGTTTCTTGAAGCGTTAGGATCTAATATTATGGCTTCCTTCATATTTCGATATCTAAAATTATATATCAAAGTTTGAAAAAAATCCGTGATCCGGATCTGAGATATTCTCCTTGTGAATGAAAACTTCAAACAAACTAAATTTGTTAAAGTAGAAACTGTAAATGGTGTTAAGAAAGTTCTCCATAATGTATAATAGAAATAAGCTCTGTACTAAAATAAACTACCTTTTGAGAATATTCTATACCATTTTAATATTTAATGGCAAAGCTTGGCTTAAAAAACTTCAAATTCATCCGAATATCAACCACGTGCGAATAAAAAGAAAAAAAAGAGCAAAGAAAACAAGGTATCCTCTCCACCTAATGCTATAAAACGGAACTAACGAATCGCAACGACGTCGACTCAATAACACGCGCAGACCTCGGCTCGACGCGTCCGCGCGAGATCGAGTTACGCAAGAGAGCTGCGCACTACGACGACGGCGGCGGAAGGCGCGCCAAAAGGAAGACTGAGACCGAAAGCGAAAGAAGAGAGACGCAGAGTAGAGGATTAGGAGATTGCGATCGCTCGCCGCGCTCTATACACTATAGTTTCGCCTGTGCTCTTTTTTCCGCAGTCGACGCTTTGCAGCTCGGTTAATCGGCCGGCCCGCGGGAGATTGCCTCGAGCGCGCTTTTAATTCCCCGCAGTTCAGAGGAAGCGGGGAGCTTTGCCGTGTGATCGCACGTTTTCTTCGTGTTGTTGTGGCTTTGCAGTGACGGAAATGGGGATAAGGACTGGGCACGTGTAATGGGAAAGGAGAGAGGGAGAACGATGTTTACGGGAGTGCAGGCTTAAGGTAGCCGAATTAGGTGGATGTATATACGATTGTGATGAAAATTTATTGTAAAGTGAGTGCGTGTGTGGTATTCATGAAAAGTGACTTGGTTGTTTTACGAGACCGTCAGCTGTATTGTGGTTAAAATGTTTTTGATTCGATGCCGAGTAATATAGACCTGTCGTAAAGTTCTCTTCCGTAATGTGAAAATAATAGGTTTCAGTTTAACTTCCGTGAAATGTCAAAAATTCTTTCTGACAGAGAATGAAACTTTTAAATCTTGTTAACGCGAATAAAGACGTCTATTCTAAAATATTTTATAACATTTGTTATTGAATATTTAAGTTAACAATATTATACAATTAATACTGCACAATATCTCGACAGCATGAAACTCACGTTTTATGCGTCAGCCTTCAAATTATATATGGTCATAGTTACATACACTACAAGGTACACTTTGTTAGCCTAACACAAACAATGATAATGTACGTGGTTTAATAGCGTTACCTAGTCGAGCGCACAAAGTTCTATATTGTCCCAACAAATTATTTGTTCCGCTAAATTAAAATCATTAAACGCTGATGATTAATCCATTCTTTTAACCTATAACGTTTTAATTTTATGATTGTTACTTATGTATGTAGAATCGTAAAACTTTGATTGATTGCCAAAAACTAAAATTAATATAAATAACGTAACTAGTAGACGTATATAGCCATTGGTGATATTGATTACCCAAAATTATGAGGTTACTGTTGTCTGACTAATGCTAACCTATAACTACTTATTTAAATATAAGCTCTTAGTATTTAATACGGATTTCTGTAGTTCTTTGATACTTAGAGAAACATTAATATTTTTAGTTAGAATTCATATGAAAATTAAAATGGAATTTTAATTAGCAAGCCTACTGAATAAAAAACAATTGAAGTATGAAAGATACAATTGAACGTTTGGAAGGTCAATTTCACAGACCAATGTTTCGTTTCTCTTTTTCTAAGATACAGTATTCCTTTTTCAATAGCGATGAAAACAAAAGCATTATATCCTTACGAAGAAAAACCAATTAATCTCAGATATTAATTGCTCAATATAATAACGTTGCCTCTCCTTCATTGCTATTTTTTCGCAGAAGGCGTTTGATTATCAAAGAACTAAATTTTATACTTATTCAGTCGTAGCTTGGTCAGTTCCATGCGCGATGGACATAGTACTCATATAGTATTCAATTCATTGTGACTTTAATTAATATAATTGTTAAATTTAATAATGATATAAGGTAACAAATAAATAATATAAATAAATAGTAATGGTTAGTTAAAATAATTCATGATGTTATAACGATAGTAATACAATATTTATTTAGAAAAACATTACCGTACAAAATTTTAATTTTTATATTTTTATACTGACATGTTTTACTCGCCCACCTTTTTTCAAATACTCTTAACTGAAATTCATGGAAATTTCCAATTTGACATCTCTAATAGTGCTTCCAGAGACTTAATGAAGTTTTACTCGAGTTTAGTGCTGGAAAATTACGAACATAAGGGTTCATAGTAAGCTAGGCAATATTGAGTTATAATACTATATAATATCGAAAAAAATCATCCATAGTTCATTACTTCTTTATACTTTTTTCTAAAAGTCGTAATATAAAAGCCATCTTATGCAAATCTGATTTAAAAATCCCATTTCTTTTTTATAGCAGCTATAAATTATACTTTATACCACACATAATTTTTATACTTTATTACTTTTTGTATTTTTTCTGAATGCCACATATATATATATTTTAGTTAAATATTCACACAGTACATTAATTCCTTATCAAATACATAAAAAAAAACAAAATCAAAGTTATGTTTACCGCATACTTCTAGAAATATACTGTTTCATAGAGTCATTTTCTCTTCACTATCAAAAACGACGAATAAAAACAGTAAAATTATGTCACAGTGGTTATCGATCTCTCAAAATTGCCTCACCCAAAATGAGACACGACTACATCCACCTTTCCGACAATTCTATACTAATCCTCCATCATTCCGACCTACCTAACCAATTGATTTTCTTTCTTCTTTCAGACAATGCTACTCTACACACAGCTATGAAAAGTCCTACCAGCACCACACAAGCGCCTCGCGATCGACCAACAGGTCAGAAGCACTAGCAGCAGTCGTCCTGTGCAGGGAATCGATTTCACGCTGCCGTCCTCGAAAATAGTGTCTGCGTGTCGGCTGGCAGTTCGAGAGGAGCAAAGAGTCGATATATAGTGCACACGCTACTGTTCTAATTGTGCTTTCAAATACAGAAGCTAAGTGTGTACTCCCAGTGATAAGTGTAGAATTTTTCGAAAACAAACGGTACATATAAAGTGCTGCACGCAGGAATGTGTTACGGAATTCACCTAAACGCGTGAAGTCGAAAATTAAGGTCCCGTATAAGAATCGCTATCTCGAGTTATTACTTCATTGTGGATAGGGGGTTGAAAATGGTTCAAGTGAGCAGTGCAGCAAGATAAACGTACTAATGTTTCCTGCTAATTAAAACGATCTGAGACAGAGCAGCGCGCCTCGTGGAATTCAAATTGCAAAGTAATTTTCCTTTTACGACTCGGCACTGCCGCGCGCAATTCGCCGCGCTTAATCGACTTGCCCAACTATTTGCGAAGTCTAGAGGACTACTTTAAACCCTGCTCTTCCTTTTCCTAAAATTCATTATCTCCGCGTGAAGAAGTGAATAATTAATATATCGTTGTGAACCACGCCGAGTGACAAATTATAATCCCCATCCCAGAAATCATGTCGGACACGGAGAAGCCGGCGGTGCCAACAATCACGGCACCGGCGTCGACGCCTCAGGCGCCTACGCAGGTGACGATCCAGCCGCCTGTGCTACAGGTGGCCCCGCGCATGTTGCGATCGCCCAGTCACGAGAGCGTCACCACTGATCTTTCGCTGTTTAGCGTCTCGTCGAACGCCAGTGACGCTAAGTGCGCGAATCGACTGGCAAACTTCAAGTCCTACAGCGACGCCCATCTTCTAGGCCGCGGGCCATCGCCCAACCCTGACTCGAGGCTTCAGATACAGGGCAACAGGTAAGAAATATCGGTAGAATTTGATTGTTTAGTTGTTTAGAAGGGAATTTGAGGTCATTTATTTTGGTATAGTGTGTGCCTATAAAAGGATTATAAATAGGTGATACAGATTTTTATTAAAAGAGTATGAATATCAGATGGATAACTGTTAAACGTACGCACACTGAAAAAAGGCTATCAAACAACGTAATACTATAATGATTACTGCACGTATACCACATGTTTGACAAATTTTTATTTAAATAGAACGTAGGACGTTAACAATATTGTTTCCATGAAAACTTATTTTAACACTAAGTTTTGGCTGATTAAATTACACAAATTTAGATTAAATTTAATTACAAAATTATTTCATTGTGTTTTAGCTTTTAATAAAATTTTTCTAATATTTAAAGTTATTTTTTAAAAAGGTATTAATGGAAAAATCACAATTAGAATTTTTTAAGTTTCATTAATGATATTGTGTTGTACTGAATATTTCGCAAAGTTAAAAGACGATATTATAATTTTGAAGGTTGTAATATAGTGTGGTTCTCAAGTCTATAACTTTGTTATTTGGTTTGTTTATCGTACAAATATGTAGAACGCGCAGCAATATGAATAGTTACATTAACGTAACCTTTTACCAACACTTTGTATAGCGATGTTTTGAAAACTTTTTTCATTGTACTCACACGAAATGTTACACATTATTTTTTTGTTATCTAAGTTATACATTTAAATTGGTCAATTTCCATATGAGCATATTATTTCAATGATTTAGTTTTGCATTATTATTATTGATATTGTTATATAATAATAATCGTTACTATTATATCAATGATTTTTTTTATTACAATAATCAATTTATTGTAGTTAATTTAGGTTACCAACAATTATTATTAAAGCAAAAAAATCTTTTTGCTAAGAAACACGTCATTTCTCAAATTATTTATCTTAATTATTTATTACAATTACAATTATTTAATTAAAATGAAAAGAATTATGAAATATCTTAAATATTTTTATTATATATATATATATATATTAAAATAATCAACAAATATTTGATAATATTGATATACTATCAAAATTTATTCAGCACTTTTCTAATATTCCATTAAAGTTTTAGAAAATCAAAAAAAGGAATTTCCTACACAGAATTTCAATCACTAAATAAAGCAATAAAAATGGAATTATTAAGAGGGTTAGTAAATATTACATGGCATTGATATAGATGTCTTTTTAAATCAATTTTAAATATTTTATCTTTAATCGTATAATTTTATAAAAACTCATTTATTATTTACGTTACATTTATGAAACTACGGGCCCTACTAACTTCTTTGTTGTTTATTACAAATTAAATGTTTTTGCACTAGTTCCTTGTTGCAAGCTATCCTGTGTAAATAATATGATCAGGCGTGAACATTTTACATTGAATACAACGCAGTAACAAAATATTGTTAAGAATAAAATCTTTCTTTTACTAAAAACCACATATATAATTAATATTGTTTTATATCCAAATATGTTTATATTCTAATACTGTTATTCAAAAAGTGTTTTTTACAACATATTTTGGTGAAATTCCAGTTGGAATCCTTCATTGAATAAAAAAAATTCTACTCTAGCTTACAGAAGGATTAATATAGGTAATCTTTTTAAACCTGGCAAGACTCGGAAAAATATTATTCTCAAAAATGCATATATTTATTCGCTCGCTTCCATACGATATTTATACAAAGTGTATTACATACGAGTTTTTGTTATTAAATACCGTGTTATAAAACATATATATCCTATTCAGAATTTTTATCAGATATTTTAAAATCTAAATGGTTGAAAGCTATTATTAAACTTTTTGAATGTATTACTGAAATAGACGTTGTCTTCAGAAACAAATACTGTGAGCTTTGGCCGTGTGTTATGGATTTCATTATTTGATATCTATATACATCTCTTGTGGCTTAATTGAAATCGAGCAATTCATTGTCTTCCCGTTAGAGATTCAAACAATATCTTTGTTCATTATTATTTCCATTATGTTTAAATTAATTGTACTGATTGTATATACATAGTACCCCAGTAATTCATTGTTTGCTATCACACTTTGCACAATTTACCTTTTTTTAAACGAATCTACCTTGGTGAAAAATAACCTAACCAAAATGCTTTATCTACTAGCTGATAGTCAATATTTTGAGTCAACGAATAACAAAAGTACTGACCAACGGTTGACCACTGGCTAGACGAAAATATTTAAGAAAAATAAATGTAACATTATTCAAAGCCGTATTATCTTCAATAATTTATAAAATTAAAAACAATGTAACATTAAATAAGATAATTTATTCCTAAAAGTAGAATACCCATACCATTTTTATTTAAATAAACAAAAAAAGGATATTTAGAAGAAGAATTGGTCAGGTTATTAATGGAAAAGTTATTAAAATAATTAATTTGAATTTCTTTCTATATGTTAAATAAATAAATCAGTGAAATTCGATGTTAGACAGATTAATTTACAATTAATGTTATTATAGGCTTTTCATTTAGTAATCTAATGTATATATTTCTTTATTTCATACTATTTTATTTTCTAAGTGATAGTATGAATTTTGCAGAGTACATTTTTAAAAATAATCAAAATTAAAATTCAGGGACAGTTTCCTTTACTCTAAAATATATTATCTTATATACTTTATAAAGAGTTTCTTGCGATGGTAAAACAAAATTTTTTAAAAATTTTACGGAGTACAAACTATATTTTTTACATATTTTTTATTATTATTAATTAAAAAAGGAATCTTACAACCCATTTGTTCACGAACAAATTTTGAAATGGTATTTACTCCTTTGATCTAAGTATTCATCTCAGATCTTAATACTGAAACTGTTTTTAGCAGTTATCTGGGAATGCAAACTCTGCAGGAACCATTTTACTGCCTTGTTGAATAATAAAAGTTTGACAGCTTCCCTTTTCTACGCCCAAAGCACAACAATTCGAAAACAATGGTTCTTTACATTCCTCTGTAGATATTCGAAAACTTTTCTTATTTAAAAGATAATTATTTGCCAAATATAAAGTTTTTTTTGTACAGTATTGTTGTTTAACACAGAACCATGAATAAAACATTTAAAGTATTGAGTCAAATTTATTAAAACGAACATATTTATATTGTATTTCTTTGTTTTTCGTATTTTCTATTCATTTCAAATAATGAAAAAAATTCTACAATATTAAGTTAACTAATGTATATCGTTCAATTAATAGTTACTGATTCTAAAATTTTGATGTATATCTAAATTATTTTGATTGTTAAGCATCATATTTCTCATGATAAATCTGAACATATAATACATTAATATTAAACATCCTTTATGATTAAATTCTTCGACTTGAACTACAATTTACGAAAGTCCATTTAAAATATAAATTTATGTTTAAGAATACTACGCTAGAAATCTTTAAAAGAAAATAAGGTATGATATTACTATTAACTGTAAATACAAATAAAAAACAGTAATTGTAATAAGACCTTTAGTTCAATAATGTTTGCAGTCTAATTTTCTAATTTACCTTACCTTGATTAATATACATATATCAAGATACTTTTAGCCGTATTTTTTTTTAATTTCATGCTTAACGATCTATGCTTAGTAGAGCCTCTACACAATTGACTTAAACTTTTTCTCTGCCAGATCAATACTGTTTACTTTCGGTCAAATAACTATCCTCACTATCGCTGGCATTAATGTTGTCATCAAACTTCCTTTGGCCATAATCATAAAATTAATCTCTTGTAAAGGCTTATACCAGTATAGGCGGGTAATAAAACGCTACCTATACATACGGTACACAAGCCTATCATCAATTTGATTTACATTTCTACGAATAATCGACTTAGAAATAGAACACAAGAACAGACGATAGAAAACAAGAACGAAATTAAAAACATTACATTGCTTATATTTTACAGTACTTTTATATATTACATTTGTCTAAATATAAATGATAGCTATGATTTTCCACCATGTAATTAAAAATATTTAATTTGAAAAATGACAACAAGATTTGTTATAAATTTGTTAGAAATAAGGATACCAATCCTTATTTTTCACCCCAGCATTTCTCACAATAAAGAATTCAACACCGCTATCAAATTTTCAACGAATCCCCTCGTGACGCGCTTGCCACCACCTCCTCGACTTTCAGGCATTAGCTTTCGAAAGAAGTACTTCCATGAAAATCGATCCTGGCGTACCCTCTTAAACTGCGACGCCCCCGCGTATATATATACCACCATAGACATCGCACGCTAAAAACCCATAAAAGTCGTGCATGCGTGTGCGCTCATTCCGGCAACAGGTGAGAGCCCAGTCAGAATAACACCTACACGCACCGACGCCTCGGAATATGGGCCTCCAGGGTTCGTGCATATACAAAGGGACACGAACGCGACGTACCCGGGCGGATAATTAAGCGCGTGCAAGCGCCTAGGTGTTGGCCGCCGATCGTAGGGATTAAGTGGATAGGTCGCGACCGAGGAGAATGAATGGATGGACCGCGACTCTGAGACTATACTACGTGAGCTGCGTGCTCGAGTTGTCGAGGAACGATATGAGTTTCGAGGAGTTTCGCTGCCACGGATGAGGTTTAGCCGCATGGCGGACCGGTGGAGACGTGGCGAATGCGCAGAAGACGCGATTGCTGACCTTAGGATTGTAGATATATAAACTTGACGTAGACTTAAGCGGAGTTGGATAATTAGTTAGCGGTTAGTGTGAAGCGTTGTATTTCATGAAATGTGATGTAACAATGATCATAAACGTGAAGAAGCTAGTAGTAGAATAATGATGTGAATATTGATTTTTAAATTGCCCTGAATTTGGTAATGAACGTTACTTAAAGTGGTATTACTTAAGGTAATTATATTTTATGAGAATCGATGCAATTGTCTTAAAGCGAAGAAATTTGTATTAATTTAGAAGTGAATTTTGATAGTTAAATTGGTATAGATCTATAATTGACATTTCTTTAATTTGGAGAAAAACTGATGATTTTTTAAAGAATTTGTTTTACTATACACAACGAAACTTTAATAAAAGATTATTTCTGAGTAAGATGATGCTAAAAATTTTTATGAGCAATTAAATTAATCTGACATCTATAACTTCATACTTTAGTTTTATTAGATCTAGTTTGTGAAATTTTTACCCTTAGTGAAAAAGTATTCATTTATTGCGTTTTTTTATGATTCTGTTAGATTACTTGCTTTACAACTCCTGCTGCTATTTTATGAACAGCACTTGCAGATTTTTATGTTCATGCGCAAAGGTATTGATGTGATTGTTAAATTAATCGTAAAAATCGACAGTAAATTTTATATGAGAAAAGTATGTAAGGCAACCATATAATCTTTCTTTAATAGCAGCAGTAAATTTTTCTTATTAGTGAAAAATGTCACATTTATTAAAGTAGAATTGTCGGTATTTCAATCACCTAAAGCCTTGAACTTTGTAAATTCACATTGTTTGTTTAAACAAGCGTCGCCGAGTTTGAATCTAGACTGCGAAAATGCATTAATAATACCAGAGCAGAACGTTACGATTTAAGGAGATTAGAATGTCTATTTTTAATATTTAATCATATTTGATTTTTCAACATTTCTTTCGGAAAAATCACTTTTTCTCACTCCTTGTCCATAGGAAAATCGTTATCAAAATTCTTTAAAGCTATTTTATTAGTATCTTTTATAGGATTTTCATATCCAAAAAATTGCGCTGATACTCACATTAACAAAACTCACATAATAAAACACATTATGTAATAATTCTGCATGATTTATACATCCGACATTAAACAATTAACTTTAAAATGATTTCTAAAAATACAAAGCATTATGCATTTCATAGCCCCTTTTGAATCTTTGACAAGAACCAACCACGATAAAATCAATACAACTCTACAATCCAGTTACAAACTCGACGTTCTGTCCTCCCGAGTAATGGTGCCGAACATGCGCGACTCCTGCGGATTGATAACTACTATACTCATCGGTCTACGTGTGTAAACGAGGTTATTCGCCCTGTGCAAGTGTACATTCGCCCGCAGGGGCACATACATATTGAAGCAGCTGTGCCTGAGCAAACGTATAGCTTCCTTGCGCGCGTGCTCCAATTGTTAGTAGTAATACCCTACGCACGCGCAACGGTTGCGGTGAAATTAAACTTGCTTCCTTGCGTGATTATTTGGTAGAAGGTGAAACTACGCTACAAAATTCAAATAACTGGATAAAATGTTGGTAAAGTTAGGAGGACTTACGATGGAAAAATCACTACAGCTTTGAAGTACAATGTTTTTTTCTTTATTTCGCTCACGCGGCTAACTAGTTTAGTATAACAAGCACAGTTTCAATGGAATTATTTAGGCTTCGTAACTTTTAGCAAAGTAACTATATTAATAGAGTTATTGGAAGTTTCGTTTATAAATGTGTTGTATGAAGTTTACCGAGAAAAGAAAACACAAGAGTCACGATGATACTTCGACCCCTTGTTTATAGTCGTAAACTAATTTACGGAAGTTCACTTTGTAGGATTTATTGGACGATACCGGATGATGGATCGTGCAAGAAATTTTAATTAATATAGAGGCTACTAATTTAATTGCTTTAGACAGAATCGTGAATTGAGAATAGAATTTTTCTGCGATAAAATATTGTTAGCAATAATAAGAAGAGTTTTAATTAATTTTATTTATTAAAAAGACTATGATGTTCTTTTAAAAGATCTAAAGTAAAATTATACTTATAATAACAGGCATAATTATAATAAAACTTCCATTGTTACGAAAATACTTGGAATGATCAAATGGTTTCAAAGACAGTAAAAGCCAGGAGTATTTTTAGGCTGCAATTCAGAAGACATTTTCACAATTTTCCCCGTGGGATGGGGACACCAATTGTACTACCTTCAACGTATAGAAATCTTCTGATTGATGTGGCGCGCATAATTCTAAGAAAAGAAACGCTGACCTTATATAGTCGTAAATAACTGTCTTCATTAATATAATAACATTGCATTTTGTAAATTAATATCTTTAAAACTTTGCAAATATCTTTAACATTTTAATAAATATTAACATTTTTAAATGAAATTTCTATTTAAAAGTCCTTGTGATACGATAAACAAATTATTGTCAAACTTATAAAATGTACAGAAAAAATTAATTACGAAATATATATATTATATTTTTAGATGGTAAAATTCAATGTTTTTAGCGGCTTCTATTATTTTATTAAAGTCGCCATTACATCTGCTAAATAATTCTTCATCTGTCCATTAAATACCTTTTTTATACATGTAGTGCTGTAAATATTATGCTACAAGTCCCTATTATCAAGCATTCCTTGGTAGAAAATTAATCATATTTTATAGTTGATGTGTCAATCAAATTTAATAATATATAATTAATATAGTTCGTCCAAAATTTTTTAATGTCACTTAAAATATCTATACGTTATGAAGTTTTATACAAACATTTACTTCTGACTTTCATATAGTTATAATAAAAATGAATTTCCTATAATTTATTAATGTACAATTATTTTCTATCCTAATAGTTGATCCATAGTTTTAGCTAAAATATTGAAATATATGCTTGAAAGCACTTTATGCAGAATTTGATATATGAACCATTTTTATCTAATTTTGTGAAATTACTCAATGTTGAGTAAAAAATATATGGATCAATTTTGTTCTAAACTTATGTAGTTCAATGTTTCGCTAGACGCACAGAACAGATGTTCATACATTCTCCGGTTTTTCTCCTGTAATCTTTTCCCTCTCGTGCGGGACTGCTATCCGAAACAGATATCAGGTACGGGCATTATAAATTGTCTGACGTGTCAGGTCAATAAACTGACCATTACAGTAGAGTCGGAAATAAAATACTCCATGTCCATAACTCAATTTTATGGATTTTATTATGTTCTTCATCAAATTCCAATATATCTCTAAAGTTATTTAAAAGTTTGAGTGAAATTTACAATCCAAAGATTTGACTATACCTCCTAGTATATATGAATTTTGTAAAACAATCCTTTGTATAAAAAAGGTTTTGCACTCGAATAGCCTTCCAATTATTTTATTTTTTAACTCCAATTCCTTCTATATCTGTCAACAGACCAGCGGACATCCCGGAGATCCTCTGGTTCGAGGAGGAGACCGAGCTGATTCGCAGCTGTGGCGCCCTTTCCTCGGCCCTTGGCCTCCAAAAGAGCTTCAGCACTTCGGACGTGTCGCAGCTGCCGAGTCCTGAGGCAGTCGCCGGCACAAGTGGTCGAGGTCTACGCTCAGCCGTTTCGTCGCACGGTCTCGACTACGCACATCGCGACACACTGCTCCTGGAACAAGCGCGTCTGGACCACGCCTCGCGCTCCTGCAGCACGTGGGTGACAGTCGGTGACATGGCTAGCACATCGCAACTTCCCAGTCCTCATGGTGGCACGACGACGAGTCTCGTCCAGCCGTCGCTACAGCTGCAGAGCGCGAACGCGGCGACGAGCTTAGCGAACCCGACCGTCGTGCCCTTCACAGCTGCCGATCTCGTCAGGTCGGTGAACAAGAAAGTGCGGCAGAACTACATTCGACGCAGGTGGGTACATAAAGTACATGGCAAGGGTTAATGCCTTGATTTCAAAAGGAAAAGTGAGATCGCTCAGCAATATGAAACGAAATTTGATTTTATTGCGGAATGCAGATGAGACTGCGGCAAAACTGATACTTTTCAGAAATTTTTTCCTGGTAAAAGTATTTTTAGGATTAATGTGGATATCTTCATTATTCGGACTAAAAGGAATTGTAACTGGTACTTGAGATTTTAAAATAAATATTCAAACTTAAAAGCTTTGTTTAATGAAGAGATATTTTATTAATAATTATAGATTAATGGTTTTTTTCCTATGAAAATATTCAATGATACATTTTTCATTTTTATACAAATGAAATATACATAGTGTTGAAAAAGAAACACCCTCCTATCTTAGAACCTTAGCGTTGTAGAAAACAAATAATGACCTTCAAATGACCGTTCAAGGTCAAGGTCATGTTTGAGATTACAGATAAACATATCTTTGCTCACCGAAAAACTTTTGTAGAGGTCACTTTTCCTTATATTGCTTAGATTCTGACATAGGGGGGGGAGGAGACCACTTCTTTTTAAACAATCTGTATATATGCATTTATATCGAATCAAACATTAATAATATACTGTATGTATATTATTGTTTATTATTAAAATAGGAAATAAGCTATTCGGTTACACTTCAATGTTTAAAAAAGTAATTCTTCTTTTTTTCAGTTGCAAATAAAATTGATAAACGTAATTAATACTTTTTATTAAAAGAAGAATTTACTCGTATAGCAAGATTATGAGATACTTATTACGACTGTTATGATGAACATGATTTTATTAGCTCAGAAATTTTTGACTTTTTCTAAAATCTACGCAAGGCTATATTTGACATGAGGATCGTATCGAGAACGATAATTGTAACCATAAAATTAAAAATTCGATTTTGCTCCAATATTCGAACGCCAGAAGTGTGCGAAAATCTAATCGTATACTTCAATAAAAATACTTGTAGATAATGGTTTATGAATGCAGTAAATTGTGTAACTTTTGTTACTAGTCATATGCATATGACTTATACGAAGTAATAAAAGAAGACATTTTAAAATATTTAGACAATCGAGTTAATAGTCATAAATTGCAGTTGAATCAGAATTTTCGCAAAGGCGTTTAAAAATAATGTACAGTACCTTACTTATTCACTTTTAGCGTACACATGGGATTTCATAGCTTTAGGAAATTTTTACTACATACTTCTTTGTGAAAAAGTATATATTTTACTCTAGGGTATCAAGCCTCTGAGAATTGCGATTTCGGGAAATCTGCAACCAACTAGAGCTAAAATAATTTTCGACCAATTTTCTATATAAAATCCCGATAAGATTGATGTCGAAAATATGTAATGGGACTCATGTAAGGCATTATTGTGGGATTCCATTGGGAGACACACGCGGTCCGTGTGGAAATCATGTGAATCCGATCACACAATTGTCACGTGAGTCTCTAGCGGGCTTTTTCGGTAGGGTTCTTAGCAATACTCAATTTTACAAACTTGTTATCCAGAATTAACACATTATACAATATGTGTACATTCTTTCATATCATAACTATTACACACGCCCAATGCTTAATGCTAATGCTTATTTCATCCCACAGATTGTTGACGACGTACCGGGCGTTGGAGCGTCTCTCGCAAAGCGAGTTCAACTTGGACCGGCTGGAGGCCGCGGCGTCGGCTGCTCAAACGAACCCCAGCAGCGGTGGCTGCACTCTAGCAGTGCCAGCTATGAAAACTTCGCTGCCCAGTGCAGCGGACACAGTCACCGCGGCTTTGATACCAGGACGGAAATCTGATCGCGACCACGCGCTCACAGTTAAGGATGTGGAACGCGAGCGAGGCAAACTGCTGTCCAAGTACGAGCGCAACATGATGATATTCAACTGGCTGCATACACTTGATGATAGTGTCGAGCTAAACAGGTTATATACGGCCGACGAGGCGTCCCAATAGGACCAGTCGATCGGCTGAGTGACGACAATGTCGTGCGATGATGATGATGATCATAACGATGGCTTCAAAATGAGAGATCGCGTTAATCTCGATGGTATTGAAGTGGACGTGAGAGTGAGCTTGAGGAATTGTGATGGTGGTTATATGTAGGTTTGGAAAGAATCGAAAATGTTGGCAAGGATGGTTTATGAGTATTGAGAAGATGTTCGAAAATAACGGTTGCGCGGTGTATAATTTGTTCTGATGAAAAAGTAGGCTGGTTTGTTTATTGCATTAACATTTTCTTTCACATATAATAGTAACAAGAGCTTTGAAGTTACTATTTTCAGTACTATACAAAGTTCGATTTTGCGCGCCTTATATGGAAAAAGTTGTCACATTATTTTAAAAACATCATAGTTTATTATATTTATATGAATATTGGAAAGAGATTAATAATAAGGAATATTATAAACCCAAGACCTTTCAAGTTAATCATTCTTATAATAGAGCCTAAAGTACCCTGGTAGAAATTTGACTATTAAAAATGGGGCACAATCTCAGTAAATAGCCAAGAGAAATGACTAATTATTGG
>JAWWEQ010014151.1:0-37395 GCA_035583055.1 Torymus tubicola | reverse complement strand
ATTTAGGTGATTTTAAAAGAAAAAAAAATTTTGATCTCTCGATTCACCTGAGAACTGCCCATATATATATATATATATATATATATATATATATATTTTGTATACAATTTACTTTATAACTGGTCATCATTAACTACTAAAAAAACATAGTAACATTGGACAGTGTACTTGCGGAAAATTCCCTACAATCATCTTCTTAAACTTGTTCTTCTACGTGGTCGGTAAGATATCACGGATCTTTTATACCCATAGTTAAAGAGGCCAGTCAGTGGCCACATGATTTAAAAAAAAGTTAACATACGTGACATTCGTAACACTAGAAAATTGGTGCGTCTAAGTCAGTGAATGACCTGCTGAACGACATATCGATAGGTTATTTTAAAAACTTGGTATCTTGGGATCCCTCTCCTACACTATTTGGATCCACTTTATTGTGAAGGCTGCTTACTTGATCCCGATATTATGAGCTTAATATTATGGACCCATATCTATAGACAAAGAGATCGACCAATGCATACTGCACTCAAAAAAATAAGTTCGTCACGAAAACGTTGAACAAACAAGTTTACTTTTTGCCACAGTAGTCGTGCTAAAAATTTACTATTTGAAATTTTAGGACATAAATAATAATTTTTGTGACTGTCGTAACTAATTTTTTTGATATTGAAAGATATCGTTTTGTCAGTCATAAAAAATTACATTTTCAAAAAGTAAAATTTCATATAAAAATCATATACGGATAGAATTTGTCTGTAAAACTACCGTGAAATTCACGGGAAAAATTGCCGGTAAGTATGGTAAATGCGGAACACCAGAACCTTCCGGAAATTTGTACAGTGAGATACAGAGAAAATATACTCCGATAAAAATTAGTGTACGGATGGCAAAATTTTTCTAACGCTACAGCAATAACTATAGGAGATACGTGTAATGATTTTCAGAAAAGACGGTTGATCATCGATTACTGTGAATTTCACAGTAATTGTTACGAGAAAATTCTATCTGTGTAAAAATTACTATTTAAAAATTAAAAAACAGAAATGAAGAAGTTACCTCTAAGCTTCTTTAGAAAATAATTAATTTTCTTAATTAAAAGAATGAATAAAACAATTAGTTAAATAGATACGAATCTCATCAAAAATTGGTGAAAATAACGAGAATCCGCTTATTTTGCATTTAGAGCTTCAAACATGAATTGTAGCAATCTGAAAAACATTATCTAGATTTTCTATGTTCAGTATCATTTTTGTGTACTATATTAGTTACTTTTTTCAAACAAGTTCTGGAGAATTTTTTATGAGTTTCTACACGTACTTAATAAACAATGGTAACGTTCGTCTCTCAAAGACTACATTAAAATGTTCACTGTGAGTTATTAGAAAATCTACAATTGTAACGTTTTTATTCATGAAATCCAACAGTAAGACAGTCATAATCATGAAATCAGCTCGATATACTTATCTAATATCGAGAGCGTCGAAAGCACTGTATGGGTGTACATCGGTGGCAAGTGCAGAGTGAGAGAGAAAGTTAACTAATACAGATTGCAAAGCGAGAAAAGCTAAAAGCATATAACGAGGATGCCGGAAGCGGCATAAAGCGAGGGGTTAGTTAAGGGAAAGAGCGACTGGAGAGAGGAAGAGAGAGAGAAAGAGAGAGCATACTACGGACGAGCTGTATACACCCGCCGTTGATTTCGGGTGATTTTGGGAAAGGCGAGAGAGCGGACGCGTTCGAAAATCGAATCGGCCGGTCGAGCGGAATCTACATCGGGGCAGAGCGGGTGAGAGAGAGAGAGAGAGAGGGCGAGAGAGAGAGGGAGCTATAGCCATATCGAGAATCGAGATCCGATACTCGATGGCGCGCGTTTACCACCACCGCCGCGAGGAATGACTTTGTACTAATCGCGTCGCTACGCGGCCCCCGCAAACCCGTGAGCACAAGGGGGATGAGGTACAGAGGAGAGAGGGAGAAACAGCGAGGGACAGAGAGGAAGAGAAACGGCAGGAGGCGAGAGAGGGACAGTGGTGCACTAACGCCGTGCGCCTGCCTCTAAAACCTCTAAAATACTCTTGACGTGGTACACACACACGTACAGAGCGCGCTTTCGAAGTACGTACAATCCAATGAGACACGCTCGCTGTGTACTTACTCTCTACATGGGGCTTTCCACGCTCGACTGCATCACAGTTGTCGTTTTTGTTTTGCCGCGTGTTGTACGTACACCACGTACGCTGACTCTCCTCGTCTCTCTCTCTCTCTGTCTCTCTCTCACTCGCTCGCTCTCTCTTCCCGCTTTGTTTCCGGTCCTTTTTCGGTGCGCTTTTTTTTGGCCGTAACACTCGAATCGATAAGGCTCTTTGCGAGCGTCGGCTTTTTTTTATATGCGCTTTGATAGCACGGCTTTTCGCCTTCAATTACTGAAATGTGTCGAACGAGGGGCTTGACTTTTTGAATGGAGCCACCGAGCCCAGCCTAGCTCTGCTGCCTCGATTGTTTGAGTAAACATGATTTTTACGAGTACACGGGACGACTGCTGCCGATTGACAACGGCACATGCTCACCAATATGTATATGTATAACGTGCGCAGCCGCGGACGCTATGCATTTTATGCTAAACGAGGGGATTGGATTTGTTACGTCAGGCTATTTCGGTCTTTTTGTGCACTGGCGCGCGGATATGGCCTCGACGTTAAACCTGTTGCTACATAAGAATTGAAAAATTAAAGCCTATGCCCGGCTCGCGTCGATTGTTGTGAGTGGCGCCCGTTTGCTTAAACGATTTTCGTTCGCTGGAATATAAAAGTCAACTGTTGCCAGAAGAGAGAGAGAAACAGAGAGAGAGAGAGAGAAACAGAGAAACAGAGAGAGAGAGAGAGAGAGAGAGAAAGAGAGAAACAGAGAGAGAGAGAAACAGAGAAACAGAGAGAGAGAGAGAGAGAGAAAGAGAGAAACAGAGAGAGAGAGAGAGAGAAAGAGAGAAACAGAGAGAGAGAGAGAGAGAGAGAAACAGAGAAACAGAGAGAGAGAGAGAGAGAAAGAGAGAGAGAAACAGAGAGAGAGAAAGAAAGAGAGAAACAGAGAGAGAGAAAGAAAGAGAGAAACAGAGAGAGAGAGAGAGAGAGAGAGAGGTGGGGGAGACTATTGAAAAGTGTGACTTTGGTACCGAGGACATTGAGAGTTTAGAAAGCGTGAGATACGCTTTCATGTAAATACATTCCTTCAATGAGTGTATATAGAAAAAAAGTAAAAAAGTAGTGTAGAATGTTATTGAAAAACCAGAATTTTTGTAATAAATTTAATAGAGCTATTTGAGTTATTCATGGGGATTGTAATTTTTGCAATATATCATCCATAACAAGCATTTAATTATTGGCACACCCAAATATTATAGAAAAATTTCCAAAGTTGTATGAAACTCAGATGAAACTTGATTATAAGATGAAACCCAAGAATCTGAAAAATGTTCATAACACTACACGGAGCCTCGAAATCTTTTTGATTACAGAAATATTCCAAATAACTTTACATTACAGGCTACATCGCTAAGGGAACGTTTACAAAGACACCGCGCATACTAATTTCATATCATACAATAATGCCATTTATATGTTGAATATTTATAAAATGTAGCTTTTCAAAATTTTGATAAGAAATTAATGATTTATGTATAAGCAAGCGGAATATTAAAGTATCACCTCTTCGGCATATTTCCTCCTTAATAAGGAATAACAATTTAGATTTTCTTAAGGGGCTGGCCCAGAATTTAGTTGTCACCAATAAGGACTCTTTTTGAAGAGACCCCTGCGCTGTCTCAGCAGGCTGCGCCCCTAAGACGCCAACTAAATTTTACGTAAGTCCCTCATCACCATCCGAGCAGACCGTCGTTCTCACCATTGAATATAGCAGACATATTCAATAAGAGTAAGAATAATTTTTAAAAATACAACACCTTACCTTCTTCTTTCACCTCCACAAAATAATATATTATTATTTTTGTACATTATAAAAATAAAAAAATATAACACGACATCATTTGATTTTATACATAAATGTTATATAAATAAGTTGTAGATAATAATAAAATAAAACTTTTTCCCCTTTAACATTATCATGTAAAATCAATTCCTGCCACGTTACACCAATGAAAACACTTTTAAATGCCTAAATATACATAAAATGGACGATTTTCGGCTATAACTCGACAGGATTTGATATTACACATAAATGTTAAATTCAAAACGTGTGGATAATAATAAAAAAAACTTTTTCCTATTTAACATTATTATGTACAATCAATTCCTGACGAGTTAGACCTACAAAAACGAATTTAGATGCCCAAATATACAGACACGTTGAATGTAATAGTTGCAGAATATAAGAAAACCATACTTGACATTTAACATTTTTATGTACAATCAATTCCTAACGAGTTATTATATAACAAGGTTTTAGTTAACACAAAGTGTTAGAAGCCAAAATTATAGATCATAATAAAAAAATTATTTTTATTAGTATTTGAAGTTTTGCAATTTTTACTCTGGTGGAAATATAAGGAGATCCTGAGAAATGCGGTCGAGCCTATAATGTAAAAACGAAGTTTTTACGTAGAGTGGAAGGTGGTGCGACGAGCGAAGCGTGGAGCGAGGAGGTTGTCCATATTTTCCAATAAAATGGAAGATCAAGCGTTCAATTTTTCACCGAATCGCTCTGTGTTATTTTTATTGAGTATTTTCCTTGATGTACTTCTGTAATAAAAGTAACATTTTCTGGTCTTAAGTGTTTGCAAACGATAACATACTGCGCCATAAGAATTCAACGTGTTAAGATAAAATAGATTCCTGCAATCGAAGAGGTCCTCGATTTTCGCCACTACTGACGTGTTACGTGTGCGTAGTAAGCAAGTTGTGACGAGGTCAAATCAGGTTGCATCGTGTAGTATGAGGATGACTGGAGGAAATATGAGCATTGGCACTAGAAGCTCAGTGGTCCGAGCTCCATCGCGAAAACGGAAGAACAAGGGCTCGGAAACGATGTACCATTTTTTTTATCGAGTTGTTCTTCATTAATTCATTTATTTGCAAGTGCTTACTCGTTGTTATTATATAAGTTATTATATTAATAATTCGTCTGATAGTGATATAGAATACTTCTTAAATTAAAAACCGCTGCTAATTCATTGGCACTTAGCTTCCTCAAACTAATTTATCGATTCCTTTTATTGAATTGAAATTTTTCACGAAAACAATTGAAAATATTTTGTGGAAAATATTAATTGGTAACGGTTATTAGTTTTAATTAGAGTTATAGAAAAATGTTGCATAGTTTTCCACGAAATTTTGAGTTGTAAGCAATTGTCTGGTTTCCAACAATCGGGTACTAGCTCTATTCTGATTGGTTGATGGTTATCGGGTGCCCAAGCTGCATCCTGATTGGTCGATGACTGTCGACCAATCAGGTGAGTCAGCGGTGGGTATATAAGGCACCACTGGACCTCCCATCGCCACTTGCTCTACTGTTCTTGAAAAGTAAAGTGTTACAATAAAAAACATCACAATGAACTCCTTCAAGAATTTTATGAGCTACCTGGGCGTCTATCAACAACCCCAAATTGACTTTATAAAACAATTACCAACAGAAATCTCCCAGATAATCTTATCCAAATTAGACACCCAATCTTTGACCAATGCTTCCCAAGTTTCCCGTAGTTGGCTGTCAGTCTGCAAATCCACTTCCACATTCCGACAACGCATACGCGGCTCCATTCGACGACGCAATCGCCAAATTTCACGAGCAATCCTTCCAATGACCTTCACTCTGCCAGACATAAATACTTACCGTCCACCTTTAATCCCTATATCCCAACCAAAAATACTTAACAATACCAAAATGATTAATCCCAAATCTCGCTCTCAGACAAAATCTACAAAACCTGGCACTTCTTCTCAGAGAAAAACAAATCTTAGATTGTAAGCTGTTATAGGATAAGTTATTAGTATAAATATTAGTTTTTAAGATTCGACGAAGTTAACTGCAGTTAACAGATGTCTTGTAAAATTGATTCTTAAGCGCCGAAATCAATGGCCATTGATTCTATAATATAAGCTTAGGGAATAGTATTAAAGAAGCATCTTAAGAAACATATAGAATTTCATTTTTAAGTAGTCAGACATAAATTAAAGTTCATTAAAGTTTAAGTATTAAACTATCATATTTCTATGTATTATAGGTTCCTACGGCACTAATATTTAATGCAAAGTTCTTGTCAATGTATCTAACAAAATATTATTGATAAGAACTGTTAATTTTTATTCCAAAACATTTATAAAATTGTACGCAAGAGACGTGTAATACATAAAAATATTGGTTTAATGGTGACTTTTGTGGCATTCGCTTGCAGAGTTAATTGTAGAATACAACCTTGATTACAAAATAAAAATAAATATCAAAATTTCAAAAAGAATTTTTCAAACATTCGTGAAACAGTACGGCAGGTTATTTAAAATATGATTTATATTAAAAATATGTGTATAACTTAGCGAAAAAAAATGTACAAGAATTTTTAATTAACTTTAACGGTTCGTAGAAATTTATTGTGTATATCAGCATATTCCTACCCGATTGTTATAAAAAATAAAGACAAATTATTAACGTGTACATTATTCAAATGATTTAAGCAATATCTAGGAACGACATCTTTATGAAAATAATCTGTTAAGTGTTATATCTTATAATATAAGTTTAGAAAAAAATAATTGTATAATAAAAATTCGTTCGCACTTATTTTTAAATCTATATTTTTAATAAATTATACAAATTTTTTTATTTTCAAGCAAAATTAATATATAAAGATAAGTATAATTTTTTATTTAATTTATTGTGTTTTAGTTTTTTTAATTGGTGGATATCTTTTTAATTTCGAAATATAACCTATTTACAAAATATTACGTGATAAACAAGTCTAGAAAAATTTGAACCTCAAATATCTCTGAAATTTATGAACCAATCATTGTTCCAAAAGAAGTCGGCAGAGAACTATCAGTAATCTCCCTTTACAATGAACTTTGAAGCAAATAAGACAATTTTAGCCTCGTATGGTTCTCTCGTATCTCGTAATGGTTAAACATACAAAACTCTTTTTTTCATTTTTCAATTTTTACGTTTTTGTTAATAACGAAAGAACCGTCATAGCTAAAAAATTAATTTTTTTAGAAAATTCTTTCGAATGCTATACATCTCATTCAGATACATAGAGCCGTTCTTTAGAAATAACAATTTAAAAAAAAATTCTTTATTTTTATATTGTAGAGAATTTTATCCTGCATACAGAGAATTCATAATATATAAACATTAGTTTGGTATATATATTAAAAAAATCGAAAATAAAAATGTTGAATATTGAAAAATCGCTATAAAAAAGAAAAAAATTAATTTTATAAAAATAGAATATTGACCCGAAGAGTTTCAGCAAAATCTAAAAAAATAATCACTGTATGGTTAAAATCGGTTGAGTAGATCATGAGATATCAGCGTTGGACATACATCTATACGGACATTTTCTAAAAATAGCCTATTTAGATTATAAGTTTTACAAATAACATTTCTAACACATTATCTCAAAAAATTTTTTTTTACTATCACAAAGCTTCCTCTAGGAGGAAGCAAAAGTAAAGGTATTATCGGCTAATACGACAGCAGTAAGAGTTATGTCATTTTGAGAATTTTTTCAAAATGGATATATCTTGTTTTCAAACAAAATTTTTTATTGCTTTTTACACCAAGAAGTTTTATGTTTACTGTACTAAATGTGTTTACTGTACTTTATGTGTACACTACTAAAAGCTCAAAACTATCAATCACTGTTAGTTTTACAATTTCAAAAAGTTTTGATTTTCATATGTAGGACTGTCGATGTTCTAATTTCTGCAACATGAAAAATGTTTCCGAAATTATTTTAAAATTAACTCTGTTAAAAGATTTTAAGTTCAATAAAATTAAGTTTAGCAAAAAAGTTTTTTTAATTTTTGTAAATTATTTTCTAGTGTAAGGGATTGAAAATTTACTTTATATTACTACAATTACTAATTATAGTGTCGTGTTATAATTAATTGCCACTTTTTAATTTTTTTCTCGTTGAATAGCATGTAATTTGTTTATTTTAATTTTATTTGTATCTTATTTTCATTTCTCTTTTATCATGCCTGGAACATATTTTAACACATAACACTTATTAACGTTTTTTTTTGGATGACACATAAATGAGTTGATTACTTTATGAGGCATATGAAGCTAAAAGTTACATATAAAAAGGATTTCACTTCTCAATAAGCCAAGTTGTACGTGTCCAAGTATAAAAATGTTTGTTCGCTACGTTGTTGCCGTTTGTATCTTGACAATTTCTTGGGCTATAGCCGTAACAGCTGAAGAACACGATGTGAGTATAAAATTACACATGAAATTCTTTTATAATTTTGATAAGATTATTAGAAAATTATTATGTTTCACTCTATAGGACCCTACACTAGTGTCAGCAATTTAAGTCAAAGGATGCGGAAACTTTCCAAAGAGCACTTATTAGTTATATTGTATTTTTTATAAATTTTAAGCAAAGATGTATTTTCATTTAATAAATGGCTGATACGATGTATGTGTTCATCAATAAAATACTTTTTAACTAAGTAATCAGAATTTTATAATTATATGATATTGAAAATTTTCATAGATAAATCCATAAAAATAATGTCATACACGACTATAAGCGTAGCTTCTGTTATTTTTAATATTAGTTAATATAATTTTCTTTATAGTTATTATTTTATATCGTCGGGTGAGTCGGCTTATGAGTCTCCTTGTGAGTCGCTTTCTGTATACAGTATTTTTTGAACCTTAAAATACATCAATAGATATTCTATTCCTAATAAACAAGTTTGAACGACATTTTATACAGAAAACCATTTCTAACAGATTAATATGACGATCAATTTTACAAGAATTACTGTACTGTAAAAAAATCGTGTAATAAATGCGTGTTCAAATGAAACGCCAAGATACATACACCAGCGGATGGACTACACAGGTAGGATGAAAACGCTCCGAAACGCACTGACGTGCATGGTACCTAGAACGAAAAAATGAAAAAAGCAATCAAAGCGCAAGTTTTTCCTACACCTCGCTTCGTAAAAACGCGCTCTCTCTACTTCTCTTGCTCTCACTCTATCTCCCTCTCTTTAGCTTCCCTTTCTCTCGTTTTCTCTGCATCCCTCTCTTTGCCCTCACTCTTTCTCTCTCTCTCTCTTTCACTCTTGTGTCTCGCATCACTCGCGCATTGTTTATCGCACACCATCGAGTATACAGTGACACAGAGCGAGTGAGAGAAAGAGAGATAGGAAAAGAGAGATCAGGAAAGAGAGAGAGAGAACAAGCAAGTTGTGTATTCCAGTATACACGCGTTTGATGTTCGAAGAACAATGCTTTAGAATTCCCGCAGCCTTGATTCAACTGTGTGCCGTAAAGCCTCCTATGACGCGCTCAAATATTCACGATCCTCGACGGATACTACTTTGGCGCCGGTCTTGTTCGATTACAAACAGTCCTCGGGCTTCGATCTGTCGCGCTTCTGAAGCGCGGCATCAACCCTCGGGGCAACTAGAGGATCGGCTTCTTCTTACCCACGCTGCTTCTGAAGGGAAACACCTTCTCCTCTGGGGCTAAAGACACGTCCGTACGTTTATATGCACACACTCACACATATATGTACACTTCGTGCCGTCAACGCCATCGCCTCGGTTTTCCCGCTCACTACCTATCTAGCCGAGACAAACTTGTTTTCCGATTTAATTCGATTATCTCTGTCGCGGATTTCGGATCAGTCGCATACATAATTATCGGCAGTTCTGCCGTAGCGTATATCTACCCCAACCCTCCCTGCGTCACCCTCAATCATTGGATTTTCTCAGTGACGTTCGTCGACGACGCTCGACTGGTTGTACTTATTTAAGGATGTTGTCGATTGCACGGGCTGAGTGAGACGAATGTCGTTTACAAAAGTGAAATTGATTTGAAAATCGCGAATAAGCTTATAGTTTTTAGAGTTTCAGTGATTTAGTAATTTAAACATTTTTAATAAGTGTTTTTTTCAGAATTAATGCATCAATGATTAAGAATGATCAACATATAATGTGATAATAACAAATCTCAGATATTAAATTATTATGAAATTTATAATTTATATTTGTTGAACAAATAATTATTTATTGACTATGGAAAACATTATCTTTATCTAACTTGTTAAAGTATTTATAATATTAATTTATTTCTATAACTTTAATCTTTCTATAGTGTTCAAAACAAAATTTGTAAATATTTCTGTTCTATGATAAATACTGCAATTAAAAATTATTTATCTATACTAGAACGCCATAAGATTTGAAGGAAAATGTCTGCGGCTTCCCGGAATAACCATTATGTGATTTTCTGTATTGTTGAATAGTCTTTTATCATGTAATCAGAATAAAAATTGATAAGATGCACTCGTTTTCTCGAACAAACACAAGGAAAATCAATATAACGGCATTTTCTCGGAATAACCATATATTTGCATTATTTTCATTCAATATTTCAGAAGAACGATACAATTCAAGACTCAGAAAAGAATTACATTGCTATCTCGAAAATTTTGAGAATATTTATGAAGAATTTAGATTATTAACAATTAATAAATATGAATAAAAAGTTACTATAAAAACAATACAAGTGCCATTGAGGCTGGACAAACGATATAACTACACTCAAAATGGTGCCTTATTTCCAGAATAACCGTATAAGTGACGGTCAATTTTTGAGGCATGATTATTTATTGGTTTAGTAACTATGGTAAAAAATATGTCAATTACATATGGCATCATATATGCAGTGCTGCATTTAATCTCATTCATCTTGATTTCAAACACCGATGCGAAACTAAACACTCGATTTTCTCAAAATTATGAAAAGTGTGATATAAGGTTATTCCGGGAAGCCACAGATATATGTTTACACTGTTTTTAAAATTAAAAGAAAAATAATAAGCTAAGAATAATAAATAAACTTCACAAGACCAGTTTATCATCTCATTATGCAGGATTATAGAAAAAGAACAATAATTACGCTAAGAAAATAATTTCCTTTTTATTCATAAAAATTGCAAGCTATAAATGCAAAAATACGGTAGAAGTAACATTTCAAAACTAGTAATTTGTTACACAATTGGTGTGTAAAATACACTGAAAAAAAGTCATTAGTGATAGTTACTATAAATCATAGTAAAATACGATTTAGTAGAAATAACTACATTTTATCAAAAAATTATCAAGATTTCAATATTTTTAAATATAATTTTATAGTAAATATAACTATTCATTATAGTTAAAATGAAATGGTCAAATTAGATATAATATACAGTAAATTTTAATAAAAATAAATTAGATCTTTCTACTAATTAACAATAGTAATTTTGAGTAAATTTTTAAGTTCTTTTAACATAATAATAAAGATTAAGTTTATTAAATATTTATAGTAAATTTCAGCTATAATTATGAAGTACAAGCAATTTTAAAATTAATTCGTATTTACTATAAATATTAGTACTGAAAAAATCGCACTATATTAACTAAATTTAACAAAAAATTATAGTTAACTGAATTTATAAATTATTATTTACACTGTACAACATATCATTTGATGAATGAACATTTAAATTTTATCTATTATTAACAACTATTTTTAACGTAGAAGAAATTTTTTTCATTCTATTTTTCCATTGTTTATATATCCAGAACTACTGATTGATCGAGATGGGGTTTAAAGGCCTATAAGAAGTGCTTCACAAATCTCTAATTTTGGTCTTTTAATCATTTCTATTTTGAAACTTAAATATTGCATATGCATATTAAACTAACTCAATCAGCTTGATTATTTAGTAATAAACTTATTTCGTTATAATCGGTAAATTATTGAAAGATAAAAAGTAATGATTTTTATTACAAGATATTTCAAACAGTCGATAATGGGCCAGATGCAAGCGTGATACAAGTATCACACGATTTTTTTCACTGTTTTATCACAACATACTCTTGATATTTACCGGTTATTAATATGAACTATTTGTAATAAAGAACTAAATGAACAAAAGTTTCTGCCACCCAGTGTGTCCCTATATATATATATATATATACATACCATGAACCAATAAAAACAATAACCCCTGTGAACCTGATTGACCTTCACCGACCCGTAGATTAAACGGTCGAAAATCAAGAAATGATCAGCACTCTTGAAATAAGTTTATAATTAGTGCAGTCGTTCGCCCGGGGCTCGAGAGGAAACTAGGGGAGAAGCGTCTCTCTCTCTCTCTTTCTCTCTCTCTCTCCTCTTACCCCTGGGCAAGTTTCCTCTGTGTCGCAGCGTTTCGCTCTCTCGCCCATCCAATGACGGCTTAGTGCGACTGGTACGAGAGTAAGGGGAAGGCTGTATAGCCAGAGAGCGTGTCGTAAAGAATAGATGCTGTAAACGTAATCGACACTATAGAGCCAGCGGCAGCGTTGGCATAGCCAGGCACTGGTTAGTGAGGGACATATTTCCGGCGGCTCTCGCGCGTGTACCGGGGTAAGTCCGCGGGCGCTCGCCTATAGCTATACGCGCAATAGCCCCTGAGATGCCCTGCGGTAGACTATGTCCGACCGTATCAAGAGAGAGAGAGAGAGAGAGAGAGAAAGAGCTAACCTTTAAAATTTTACCACCGTACGCTTTACATCATTCGTTTAGACCGCAAGCACCTATACTGTCGATTCGTTGCGTCGAACTTTTCTGAGAGAATGCTCTATATAGTTTTAGTGAAGGGAGACTGATATTATTTTCGTTTTAATGTGCCTGGCCTTTGAATACGAAAATCCGCTCGTTACTTTTGGATTATAGAAATGATGGCTGCGCTGTTATTATAAAGAGTAAAAGTTTACGATCTGTGCGCGGAGTTCCTTTACTATTACCATTGAATTTAACTCTTCTCTGGTAGAAATGTTTACATCGCGGTTGCGGTTGCAATTGACTGGTTCATTGAAAATTCAATGAACAGCTAATTACGGCGATTAGTGATAAAGATACGATCGCAAGTTGATATGACAAGAAATGGAAGAATAATGTTAATACTGATATACCAATTAGTTTTCTGTTCTGATTTCACATGTAATAATATCAAAGTGAAAGAAATCGAGTGAAAAAAATTGTTAACTTATATCGCGGAACTAATCATTTATCTACATTTAACTTTTGCTTACAAACTAATATATTCTCTTATCAAAATTACGAAAAAAAAATAAACTTTAAAGAAATTATTTATTGTTATTAAAATAGTTCTAATATGAACGAATGTATTCTACGTATACAATGAAGTTTTAATCTAAAACAACTTAATAAATATTAGTTCAACCTCCATTAATTAGAAGGAATGAAACGAGTAGATTTTAAAATAATTATAGTTAATTCTATCGTTTAAATAATTTGCACGTGTTGCTGTCCATATTGAAAATTATCAGTATGATTAAGTAGTATAAGTCAAGTCTAGTCGGACAATAATTTTTTATTGCATTATTACCCATTTCACATATAATTGCTTATCAATTATTTTTTAATTTTATTTATTGTGAAGCGTTAAATAATCACTTAAATTTTAATTATGTATTTATGAATTTTCTTTATTATCAGAAAGTGAGATATGTAGTTTTAATAAGTCATATATTTTTCATTGCTTGTACTTTTAAAAATAATTTCATACGTATTTATTTTTTTGTGTTTTCATGTTTTTTTATATCATCATTTAATTATTATTATTAATACTTAATTTAAAATGTACTATAAAGCCTTCTAAATTCAGTGATATGGATTCAATTGACACTGCTTTATGTGGACGTAGCTCACGAGCAATTAGCGTAGCTCACGTATGTAAAATTAAGGCAAAAGTAAGCTGTGACTACGACGCGATTAATGGACTTCTCTTGTTTTACTTTCTTTCTCTAAATCATTCAAAGGCTCTATACTTTAGTGGAACAATCTTAAGTGCTTGAGGGGGTCTAGCTGACTTTTAACATTGTTCTATAATGAACGCTTTCAGAGGGACCAAATTTATTTGTGATCCATCTGATTTCCAGCTTCAATCTTTTTTTTACTTCTAACAGCGATTAAATATATCATTATTTTCTTTTAACCAAAATTTACTGTTTTAATTCTGATATCAGTTTATTAAAATAGATAGATATTATTCTGAAGAACATCTTTTACGAGGCACAGGGCATATAATACAAGCACGCGCAGACACCAAGCTTTAAATCATAACCGATCGTATCAAATTACCGGAGCACCTCGGTAAGAAAAGAAAGAAAACAATTTCCGTCGTTCTACTCGCCGCAACACTGCTCTATGCGGGAAAGTCCTATTTTTATTATGCATGGCGCGCAGCTAATTCCATTCGGTTGGCTATCTCGACAGCCGCGCGTATTTTCAAGTCAAAGGGAGCGAATAATGGGCGAAGGTTGCCCCCTTCGCGTATTTGGCTGCCGGTGGAGGGCTGGCTACTCTCCCTCCCTTCCTCCTTCTCTCTCTGTCTCTGATCGATGTGATAGGCTTGTGTCCAAGCCGGCGGGCACGACTCGATAACGAACCGCCGCTGCAGTCCTTCGTGCGATAATAAGCGGATCCGCAGGCTGTATAAGAACGTGCTGATGCATTCTCTATATTGCGTCGCGTGCGCAGTGTGTGTTTGCGTTTCGAATGGAAAGGGGGAGGTGGGAGGTAGGTTTTCGATTTGCCGTCGCTTCTGGTTGCGCTTTGTCAAGGGGTGTATCAGTTACGCAGTGGCGTGTGAAGATAGATCTTGGCGAATCGTCTTGGCGCCTCCCCTCCGTGCGCGGCGAACACTTCTTGGCTTGTTTTATCAGGTGTTAAGCGCTAAAGCTACTAAACTATTCGAGCGTGCGACTTTGGGCTTTTTGCCAAGGTATTGGAATGGTTTTGTAATGAAAATTCGGTTTTATTTGGAATTCATGCTTACAGATTTTTGAATTTCGATGATGGAGAATGTACGAAAACAAACCATTTTATATGTTTATTATTTTATTTTAATACAAATTATACATTCTATAATTATATACGATAGATGGTTTAAAATAATAAATGTTCGCAATCTTTAGTTGGAAAAATTGTAAAAGTTATATATTATTAAATTAGCTCGAAAATTAGTAATAAATGCACTTCAACTTAAAACTCTTGAAATATATTTCATTTTTCATTATTCATATCATCATCTATTATTCATATTTATATTTATTTAACTAGTAACGTATTATTAATCATATAATAAATTACTCGATTACTTTAAAATACTCGTGTAACCTTCAGTTTTTCTTTTTCTCCTAATTTTTACAAAACAGTTTATAAAAATTGAATTGTTCCATACTGGAATAAGCCACTCGCTCCAACCGAAATAATTCTGGGAGTTTAGACGGAGAGAAATTATAATTCACACGGCATTATCAGCGCAACGAAAACAAAAGATTTTCCGTAGTTTGAATAGAATTTACACCGTCGGACGGTCGAGCATACACACACACACACATATACGCATACGTGCTCACACTAGAGGGGTATAAGCGTTGGCTTTTCTAATCCCCGTCGCATCGGCCACAACAGCCGCTCGTAAACAAAGGGGGGTACATTCGCGTCGGCTGCAGTATTCATGATTGCGTTTGCCCGCCAGTGCGGTTTTTCCGAATCCGTAATGCGAGCGCATCAAAGGAACACGAATTTTGCGCTCGCGAACATGGGGCCAGGTACTCCGCCACTATACCACCACTACTGCTGCAGCTATATGAAACTAGCTACTACTCGGGTATAATGCATTTTTGCGATTGTTGTAACGCGTAGCACAACGGGACGAACGAAAGCTTCGCGTGCTTATCGATTAATTTTAGCGCGATCATCGCGTGGTTGTGCGTCGGTTTGGTTATTGAAAATGTAATAAAGCAAAGGAGAGAAAGAGAGGAATGATGCGGTAGTATAGTGAAGTGTTTTTATACAGAGTCAGTATAAGCTCAAATGTTGATATGCAATGGTGCGATGAGTTTGTATCGAAATACGTATATCGATTGGCACTTTGAACTATTTAATAACTTGCGATGTTGGTTTGGCGGGCTCCTAGTTTTCAGTGTACTTGCATTACATATGTGTATATTTGAAATTTCCAGTTCTGATTGAGTTTCGCGTGATATTGATAATATTTACATGGCGAAAATTTGTTGGTATATATTTCGGTTGGATTAAAATGGTGACAAATATATAGAGAACTATATTTAGTACTTAATTAAGATTGTAAATCTTTTAATAAAGTCAGTAATTTGATCGGGAAAATAAATATGTACCCTTTTGCGTTGAAAGTTTAAATATATTAAAATTACTTTTATAAGTATGTCATAATTTTAAATATTCCTTCATCTAATAAAAAAAACCATAAAAACAAGATTTTCATTTTTAATAGTCTTAGATATTTAAAGATATGTTATTATTGTCTTTTCTATTACCAACATTTTTCTTGACAGAATTTATTTAAATAACGTTATTAAATATTCCAATATCTTGGTAGTATTCGAATTATAAGAAGTTTTCAGAAAATTCAAAAATAGATAAGAAAATTTTCAGGTTATTTGAAGTTACTGCTAAAAGCTTATAGCGGCAATAAATAGATTCCGAAAAGGTAAACAAAAACATAAATTGAAAATCTATGTAATTTGTATATTGCAGAAATGGTGTAACCAAACTTTTATTCTTTACCTGATTTGTTTGCTTTGAGTAGTTATATTTATGTGTATATTAGAAACCATTTAATAAGTAAGAAGAGACTATTATATTGTTTTCTCAAATAGAGGAATTTAGAACAATAAAACATTTTTTTTTGGCTCTTGCTATTCGTACGTCAGATATAAAGTACATTGATTCAGAGAATAAGTTTCAAAACACGTTGCTGTTATGTTGGTTTTGCTTTGACATCTGACTAGAGAAATTATATTCCGTTATATATGTATATACTTTGTATACATAAATCTTACGTACAAATAGCAGAAGCGTTTTTTTTCTTTAAAATAAAATAAGTTAAAAAGGTTTTTAAAATTATTTGTATTAGGACTTAAAAGTTTTGAGAAAATTTATTTGAGTGCGAGCGTGTGTACCTTTCATACTAGGAAACGAGAACCTTTTGATCGATTTTTGACAAACTTATTCTTTTTGTCTTATGGAGTGACTCAACCCACATTATTTTACATCGATCAATATTCTATCAGTTTATGCTAAGAAAAATTTTAGTTACCTAATCTTTTTACAAGATTATATAAAAATTTTCAAAGCAAATATTTAATTTTTTTTAAATGAGTTTGAAAAAGCCTTTGATATCCAAATTGTTCTTTAAAAAAAAAAATAAATTATCTATCAGCGAACGTTTGTTAATAAAACTCTCAAAATACTCTATTTTATCGTAACGTGAGGTTGAAAATGAATGATTAATAGTGAAGTACTTTAATTTTGTAAAATTTGACGAAATATGTATACATTAGTTTATAACACGTAATTTATTTTCTATAGTTTCTACATCAAACTACCACATATGCAAAAATCATTCTATTTTCGTGAAACTTTTCAGAAAGGTGTAGGATTTTTACTTCATTCCAAAAAGTTCCTTGTCGGCAAAATGCGGCCACATTAAAAATATTTGAAGTTATAAGAATTTTAAAGATTACTTTTTAAAATTCTTTATATCTTACATTTATTTTTATTGGTTCTCTCGATAATGGTCTGATTCCAATTTCTTTTTTAACAAGTTTTAAGTATACACTAATTTACAATATTTTTACAGTTCATATTGATTTTCATAAATTTGGGAAATTCAGATTTTTGTCACGGAGGATCTTAAGAATTCAAAAAATTTTCCTCAGCAAAATTAGTATCTCTTACTAATTATTTCAATAAAGCAGTGTTTAATAAACTTGTATACTTGTGGGTAGAAAAGTATTAATGTACGCACAAAACATTTTTATCAATTTTTACTATAAAAACGCATACAACTAAAAAGTAATTTATATAACCTTCCAAATATCAGGTGATTACACTCAGATTATACTTTAAATACTGAACTATTCATTTTTCTGATAAAAATGTAATTCCAATTCAGTTATATATCACATTCATAAAATAACTTTTAATATTAAGAACCTGTGTTGCTAGTAATGTTTCTCTATCTGTTGTATTATGCATATCAGTTGACAGACATATTCAGTGAATAGACTACAAAGGAATATGGTGTGTGTGTGTCTATATATATCTCATATACTTACATAGACTATAACATTTCTTTGATAAAGTCTAAGCATTCTGTTAAGAACGAGCCGTGGCGGCTGCCGACTTCCGTCGGACACCTCGCAGCTGATAAGACCCCGCGAGCTGTTTCCACGATACGCGAGTGCCTTCGCGGGCCAGCTCGACGAAGCTGCGACGGTGCTCCAGTGGGGTCCGAACTGTCGAAAGGGGCTCCACCAGTGTCATCCGTAACAATATATAAGAATATACAAGCAAGAATAAAAAAAAACAATCATCTTTTATGAGTGTATCACAAGTTGTTTGAATTTAAATCAAAACGCAGGGAGTATATAGAACGCTCAAAGCAGTTGTTATCAGCAAACGGCTTTTTTATGCACAATAAAGCCTAGCCTTCGCTCCCTCTCTCTCTCTACGCGTTCAAACATAATATTCACCCCCTTAAGAAACATCAAAGTAAATTTATATTGCATTGTTTTTCAAACTGTTTGAAATCCCAGAGTGAGCGGCGCGTGGCGTCGGCTCGCCGTAAAGGCATTACAACGTCCATAAAATTATCATAAAGAACTAAGGCACGCGTGGAGTTTTTAGAAAGTGGCGTGGAGGGGCGTACCCCGCTCCTCCTTTGCCTGCTCTCTCCGCCTCCCCGCTGTTTTCCTTCCCTCCTTCTTCTTCTTCTTCCTCATTTTTTTTTTTGTAAAAACTTTTATCGTCGAGCACAGTCTGAAATACCGTCTGGCCGGATTTCGCAGCCGGTTATATATACGCTTACGTTTGACGTTTTGCAACGAAGCAGTAGTTTTAGACGGAATTTCCAAATAAGGCTTTGTTGCGCGCCCGCTTGCGTTCGCTCTTGCTCTGAAGCGAGTGAGAGAGAGAGAGAGAGAGAGAGCGCGAGACGCTCTCCTCGGCCCCTGGCTTTCCAGGCAAATCCCTCCCCCAAAGCTTTTAAGTCACAAAAGGATTTGCGTTTAGGATTATGGTTAATTTATTTGAGTTTTAGTGACCTTTAACTTTTAGGCATAAGTTACCGCGCGGACGCGCTCCACACCGAGCGAGATATGTGCGAGTGATACTCCGACACTATACCGCCGCGAGCTGCCCGATCAATTGACGATGTCACCCGGCGAAATTTACGCTTTTTTCCTTCTGTGCGTTAAATTTTTTCGCTGATTTTTCTCTTTTTTTTGGGGTGCACGTTCAACGTCGACTGAGAGTAATTTCAAACGCATGACTTTAATTTAATGTGTGGCTGTGAACTAGTTTTTTTTTTTTTTTTAATTTATGAACGAGTGTTCCATAATTTTGAATCAGAATTTTCAATATTCTACAGATGCCACCTGTGTGCATCAGTCACGTGTTTGCATGAGTGATGACAGGATTTATTGACAATATTTGAGAGATATTTAATATCGGCATCTTTTTACGAATAAATCATTAAATACGTGTAAATTTCAAAATTTTTGATGTGAACATCTCATTTCCTCTTTGCTGTATTTCGATTAGTATCAAGATTAATATTTAAAATATTATCCATTTAAATCGACTCCAAGTTTGGTAGAATTTAAAAATGCAAAGTTAATTTTAAAATGATTATGTCATAAATATTTGAGTTCAATGTAAAGTGTGTCATTTTATGAATATTATTATGAATTTTATAAAAATATTATTTTATGTCAGGTAAATCTTAGATTAAAGGCTTTTTACACAGAGCCTGGTATCGTAATTAATTACAAAATAATTGAACTAAAATGTTTACTAAAACTTTACTTTGAACTAAAAATTTATTAAAATTATGTTTATATGACAAGCCTCTGTATATACTAATAACAAAATCAATTTTTTTTATATATTTTATTATAAATTAAAGATTGTAAAGAAGTTTATAAAGAATCTCTCGTGGCCAATTAAAAATCGTTATTGTATAATAATTAACCTTAAAAGAGTCTATAAAGTAAGATGGACATTGAAAAATGTTGTTGACATATTAAACTTCTTATTCTCGTAAAATTTACAAGAAATATTGCAAATCATCAATATCAAAAGTATTATTATTTCTAATTATAGGAAACGAAACGGTCGAATTTATCTCGATTTCCCAGAATTACTACAATCCATCCAAAACGACGGGTTTCACTTTCATTCCTCCGACGTCTTTCATCATCGGCAATCCCGAAATATCACGTCTCGCTAAACCTCTTCGATCCCTTACACACGTGTGCTTACGTTTGACATTTTGCAGCGACGTGTACACATACACGCGGCTCCAAGGTGAGGAGAGTGAAAGAGCGAAGAGGGAAGAAGAGAAAATGAGAGAGAGAGAGAGAAAGAGTGCGCGCGCGAAAAATCTAGGTTACCGTAAATAATCGAACGCCCCCTCCACCCTCTCGCCGGTTATACGCGAGTGCGCGCGTGCCGGCGTGGCTCTCTTTTTTCCATAAGAAAAATTGAAACACCGCGCTCGTCCGATCCATTATGTACGAGCGATTAATCCCTCCGGCCGTTGGAAAATAATATTTTTCTCCTCGCCTCTCCCTTTGTAAGCTAATCAAAGCTCGCGGCGGCCGCTTTTGCTCGCGTTCTTCCTCTCTCTTTTTCTGTCCCACGGGACGTTCTATAAGTCCCTTTCAAAAGGTTTTAAATTGCAGCTATCGCGTGGATTCTCCCTCTCCCTCTCTCTCTCTCTCACTCTCTATCTCTCTCCACGCTGCGGCGCGGCTGCATGACGTTTGCGGGCCGGTCGTTTGGCGCGAAAGGACAAAAATGACCCAAATACGGCGGAAAACTTTTGCGGAAGAAATTGGATGGATTAATTTTGCACTGTTTTTCGCATCGCTTGATCCGCTTTTTCAAACCCGTCGCGTCGTGAACATGGAACGTGACTCCATTTTTCGCTCGCTTAATCATTTTTATACAAAATCAAGTATATATATGTATGTGGACGTGTATATGTGTCTCTACCCCCTGAACCATGTTTTCAGCAAATTGGGGGAGAGATGAAATTTTTTCCTCCCCCTCGAGCTAATCCTCTATAGCGCTAATGTATTTTCCGGTAGGATCAACTTTGTTATTAATAATCAATTTGGTAAAGCGTTTTTCGTGTTACAATTCAAAAGCGACTTTCATCTCGTTAATTGTATGCAGTAATCCGATTAAGCTTTAATTCCGGCCATTTAGCTACAGAGACGCGAGGACAATATCAGTCGCAATTAACGTCAGTATCCATTAAGAAATTGAAAAGTTCTTTTTTTTTCACCCCTTTCCCCGCCCCCCTTTTAGCCCATCGCGCTGTCATCCTTGCGCGCGGCTTGTCCTCGCCTTTTATTACATTCTGAAGCTCGACGAGATGCTGTTAATGAGAAGGATAAGGAACAAAATCTATGCATCCTATTCCCGTCCAAGAAGATCATTGCCATTCCAAGGGTGGAACGATTTTTTAAATGTATACATATTTCATTTTCTTCGCGTGCGCGCGACTACATCTCGGCAGCTTGACATTTATGAACCGAATCTCTTTTTAAAGCAGACCTCAGCGCGCGAAGAAAGTTATCTCCATTGAGAAAATCTTTCGAAAGACCTCGCCCGTCGTCCCTCGTACTCCAAAAAGATAGATTGCGTTTCAATTTATGTCGCGCGCGCGCGCCGCCGCCGCTCGCGCCGCGTGCGAGCGAGCGAGCGAACGCGAGGGAGAACAGATTACCTACGCGAACGGCGAGTTTCAAAAATTCATCGTCAACTCATTTGACACTGTCTCCGTCCCACAAAAGCCGCGTCACCCACGCGAACGTTGGTAAGTAAGAGAGAATAAGATAGAGAACCAGTGAGGGACATAGAAAAGAAAAGAAAATTAAGATAAATAAATATCCCCGGAAGTCCGCGTGTTGGCCGGCAGTCGAGCCACGGAATAAACCAGTTAATCCAATCTTCGCCCACGGCATAACAGTCCAAAAGTGTGTGTGTGTGTGTATATATATATATATATATATATAAGTGCGAATGATGGCCTAAAGGAGAGGGAAAAAAAATCTCAAATCCACGCACTTGACATGTCGATACAACATTCACTTCCGATCTCCCCCTCGAGTCCATTTTCCCTCTAGCTCGTATACACGTTTACTTGTCGTTTCCCCCTCTTTTCCTCACGCGCGCGCGCGCGCGAGCACCGATCACATAATCGTTTACTCATCGCCATCAGTCATAGCTCGCCGCGAATGAGGGGGAGAAAAATAAGATAGAGAGGCGAGAAGAAGAGGAAGTCCCTCGACGGCGAAACGATCAGCCTTCCCTACAGTCCTAAATCTCTCCGTCTCACTTGCCCTTGTCTTCCCTCCTCTCTCTCTCACTCTCTTTTCTCTCTTGACATTAAGTCGCCGCTTTTCCTTTTATGCCTAGCTCGTCGTCTCTTCGTTCCTCTCACCCATCGTTTTCGTTCTTTTTGTTCGTCAGACGACGCTTTTTTTATTCTTCCTCCTCTTTCTCCACATACTCAACTCGTTCGCATATGTGAAAAGCGTATTGGTGAGAGAAAAGCTACCCAAAGAAGGAACGACGCGTGATAACTCTTTTCGTCTTCGTACGCGATAAAAGTCGCGAGCGCACGGCTGTGATTGCATCACCGAGAAATAATAAGAAATAAATTGCGAAAAGAGAGAGCGCGCGCGAGAGAGAGAGAGCAAGGTATAGAAGGCGAGAGGGAGAAAGAGGCGAGCGACCCTCCAATACGTTCCGCCCTGTCATTTTCAATGGGACTGGGGCTCGGCCAATGGAAAAGAAGGGAAAATAGACACTTGATAAGATATATTCGGCACTTTTGATAAATTATGGCCGTCCGAAGAGCGAGCGAGCGAGTAAAAGGATAGAGAGAAGAAGGAAGAGAGAGGGAAAAAAGTGATGAGCGAGCGAGAAGAGTGGAAAAGCGAGAGTGGGCTAGTGGTGGTGGTGGTAGAACGGGACTATAGTAGAAGGAGAAGGTAGAACGACGAGACAGTTAGAAGGGAATAATAAGAAAAATTCATTGGTGTAATGAGAGAAAGGGGGAGAGAAGTAAGAAAGGAGGCGAGGGAGCGAGGAGGCAGCCCGGCCGTGCGAGAGTGAAAAATGAGAAAATAAATGTAAATGCACCAAGAGACAACGAGAGTGTAAAAGTAACGGAAAGATCCTGCTGGATGGGGGAAAATGAGCGTAAAGAAGGAATAATGAGAGAGAGAGAGAGAGAGAAAGAGAGAGAAAAGGAGAAAGAGAAGTAACGAGAACGTGCGCGTTGCGCCACGCGCGGCAAGCCCCGGAGAGAAAAGAAATATACGAGCAAGAGGTGGAACTTAAAAGACGAAGAGAGTGAGAGAGCGGGAGAGAGAAAGAAGCACGCGCAAGAGAAGTTACAGCAAAGGAGGACTAGCAAAAGTGGCAAATGGGAGAAAGAGAGGGAGAGAAAAGAAGGGAAAGCCGAGCCCGAAGTCGAGTGGACCGAGGGGGAAAGAAAAAATACGCGGGCGCGCTCAGGAGAGATAATAAGGAGCGGGCGGCCGAGAGAGAACGAGAGTGAGAGAGAGAGAGAGAAAGGGGTAGAGAACCCACGGCGCGCCACGGCAATAGCAATAGCTTCTGTACAGTGCCCGTACGAGAGGGAGAGAGAGAGAACGAGAAAGAGAAAAAGAGTTGGAAGAGGCAAGTTGGCGCGCGAAAGACGCAGTCGGAAGAAATGCCAAATCGAGAGAAGGAGAGAGAACGTGAAGGAGCAAGGGCAAAGAAGAAGAGAGAGAAAGAGAGAAGAAAGGTAGAGCAACAGAGAACGAGAACGCCCGAGTGGAGAGCAGTAGAAGGCGGATATCGATTTTCGGTCGCGCTAATAAACAGGCGCATGCGCCCCGCGGAAATGGCACGCATGGACACGGCATACGACTCCTTCCCCCTCCCCCCCTCGCTCTCTCTCTCATTCTCTCTTGCCGGCAGGCTTTCTCAACGCCCCCTATATGTATGTATATATACATACACACCAGGACGCATCCCAGCGTGTGCGCACGTGTGCGATCGTATGAGTTTAGTCGTTGGGTTAACCAAATTACTTCTGAAGTACTATGTATTGTTAAGAGCTCCTTCGCATCGCGCGGTCCGCGTCGCTTATGTCGTTCCAGCGTGCCTGGCCAAAGTACAGAGACACGGTGCTGTGCACAGAGAGAGCGAGAGAGAGAGAGAGAGAGAGAGACAGAGGAAGGGAGTCGAACTCCGTATGCGTGCGCGTCTGTGCAGGGATGCATGCGCTAATGTGAGTGATTGTGTGTAAACACACGCGTATGCGCTTCGTGTGTAGGTATACTCTCCTCTCTCTGTCTCTCTCTCTCTCTCTCTCTGTTCCTGTGCGGGTGTAAGTGCGACAGAGAGGAAGAGAGAGGGACAGAGAGTAAGAGAGAGAGAGAGAGAGGGAGAGGAACTGCAACGAAGCCCAGACGCGTACGAAGACAATTCCTCGCCCCGGAACTTAAATCACTTCCGAAATCCTGTTTCCGCCCCCTTACACACACCGCGTCGTGATTCAAAATTTACGCTTTGGGGGACCCGCACTTTGCCAACGGCACTCGTGCGAGAAAGGAGAGAGGGTGAGACAGAGAACGGCCGAGACAGAAGCATAGCAGACTCTGCAGGCGAATGGAGAGTATAAGAGAGAGTGAGAGAAAGGAAGAGGTGGAACTTGATAATTCGATATTTCTCCGGGAAACGCGCGAAAATTGGAAAATCCTCTCGCACTCTCGTTCTCTCTTTCTCTTTCTCTCTCCTACTCCCAGCAACACTTCCTTTTTCGTCCTTTTTGCTCGGCGTACGCTGCACACACCGAGCGTGAAGGTGGGGAACGAAGATTGTTTTTAATGGTATTGGAAAATGAATTTTTGGCCTGCTACTAGCAGTAGTACCACATAGCCGCAACTTATACCAGCACCACTAGCAGACGAGTATTCAATTAATTCCCAGCCGTTGAGAAGAGGGCGGGAAAAACGCGCTCACTATACTGCTTGTAAGCCGAAAAGACATGTTCATTAAAACCACAAGGGAATATCGTCGCGGCTGGAATTTCCGATAGTCTGCGCGCGCCCGCGCGCACCTCGCTTCTTTCTCTTCACCGCCTTCCTTTTACACTCTCCTTAGGGCTTTACTTTCTCCAGGGTTATATGCACCGCACGCGGCGCGCCGAGTAAACGCGCGCGAACTTCAATCCTGCGAGCCCTTCCCAAAGCGGCTCACTTCTCTCCCTTCCACTTCACCAGCGCGTAATCATTTCGTGGGAGCTAGAGATTAGTTAGGTATATATATATATATATACTTTGCTACTGCAGCGAGATATCCTCAGCGGCCTGTCTGATCAGTTTCACCACGGCAGGTTGTAAAATTTCCCAGCTGAAACTTGTTGCGAGAGGAAGACGGGTTCCTTTATCCTATACAGCGCGAGTTCGCCAACTTCCCGACGAGTTTTCGCCTTTGCCGCGTGTGATTTATTGTTGTAATTGCCCGTGTTGGACGGGGTCGTGATAAAATTGAGCGTGCAAATTATTAAAATATTTTTATCAATAAGGATGGTCTATTAATACAAAGGGGGAGCGAACTAATGATGGTACATCGACGAACTATTAGTTTTTTTGAAGCTGACTGTAAATTAATTCTTGATTGTTGTTTTACAAAATCTGGTTACCTTAAATACATGTGTTTTTATGTCTGGTTATATCTTTGGATAGTTGAATATAAAATGGAAAATAATACAATATTTATCCGCGTTGTATAAATTTATGACTATTTGTCACTGTAGTAGACAGACAAATGTAACGAGTTAAATTAAAATTGATTATTAATAAAGACAGTTCTGAATTGACAAAAAAATTAAATTAAAATATTTAATTTTACATACATAATATGATGAACATGGCGAGACAAATCATATTTCATCGAGCAATATTAAGACAACTCGAGGTACGACGTGTACAGGCATCGAAAGCTCAACAGTCTGATAGTGAAAACCGGAGGTCCGGGGTTCGATCCCCTGCCGAGTCACGCTGCGTCATTTTTTTATCGAATTATCCTTCATTTATTTCTTTACTTGCGATATTTCACTAGTAACAACCTCTTCATGGTAGATTTAAACAGTATTAAGTTGTTGAAATTTGATAAATATACACTGAACGACTTCCATGATCCTACAACCTATGATATACTTCTATATCAAAAGTGAAATAGAACTTATACCATTCTTGTTTTAGGTACCGCATACTAAGTTATTCAATTTAAAGTAATTTTGATGGGCACTCATTTCAAAGTGTAAGAAGCACGGTCGGCCCTCAAGCTTCTTCTAACTTGCCTTCAGAGCGCTCCCGCGCTCTTTGATTTGGGAGTAACAGTGTAAATGAAGAGAACATCGTTTAGGTATAATGTTATAAGATTTAATCGTAAATAATCTAATATACCTATAGAAATTTCACCAAAATCATGATCAAATTTATGCATTAAAATTGTAAATAAATCATAGACCCACGTTGTACTGACTTTAAACTATAGCAATAGCGAAATGGTGTTCCAAATATACTGGGAAATATTAACATTATTTTGACAATTTTAACTTGAGGTTGAATTTCTTATGCAATCAATTTTGAATTAAATATTCTTAGAACATTTATAATAAACTTTGAATCCTATTTTTACTTTTCCTACCATGCCATTATAAATTTTCTTTTAATAGATTGAATAACAATATTAATTATGCTGCAAAATGTTCAGAATTAGCGATTCAAAATGTAATACTTTAAATATAGATAGAGTGAATTTTAATAAAGCTTTGTTGATTTATTTTTATGAAAGGTACATTTTTATTAAGGTAATTATTACCCATTTAACTATTTATGATTATATTGTTTTCAAGCCTATATTTTAAATGCATATTTTTATCTCGGAATTTTTTGTTCATAAAACTATACTTAGAAATTATACACTGTATATATTTTTTCTTTCCAACGCTTTTCTAGTGATTATTCATGCAATTTTAATCTATACTACAATCAAGTTTCGGTTAAGTCAATAAGAAATTATTGACAAATCGCTTACAAAGTACGGACAAGCTATAGTTAAGCTGTAACAGTTGATGTTCTATAATGGATGGACGTGAAATGCTTAAATGATTATGAAGGTAACGAGAATGACGTTGAAAGTGCCTTAATAGAATAAGAAATATTTTTTGTTGAAAAAAAATAACTTTTTTGTAACGCTTTGTTAATATTAGTTTCATTTTGAGTGAAGCCGACATTCTTTTCTTTTTCATATGAGTAAAAAATAAGTGCATATTAACTCAGTGGAGCTTATGCTGACATAAACGTATTTATATTACTATAAATAGTTTGATCTCTTATAAACATAACCCATTAAATAATTGATGTATTTTGTGGTTATAAATAAAAATAGACTTCATATAGAAAAATCCGATAATTAGTTTTAGTCTAGATAAAAAAAGTTCTGTCTGCTTGTACGCAGATTTATACTACTTATTTTTCATATTAGGACATAATGTTGAACGCTACATTCACTATAAATTAACGGCAAATACCAGTTTTAATCCACTATTTTTATGCGTTAACGACGTAGTAACAAAGAAAAGTTGCATGTTTAAAGCTAATTATGGTCGTCGACAAAGGAATTTTTTTTTCTTTTTTCCTTCGCAATTCAGTTTTAATGCCGGGTAGTTTGAATCTAATTTAATTAAGATACCAATTAATGTGATGAATGTATAATGCATTTCACCAACGCATACACTAATCAATTTCTAAAGAGAAACTTATTAATAACTTGTAATTAGACGTTCCCTTTTAGTTTTTGGAGACATGCTAGCCGATTCCTGTAATTAAGCATCGGTCATCAAGTCTATGTATTCAAATTCAAAGATTTGCTGAGTCATAAAGGTACCGAAAGATTTTAATGGTAGATTTAGAGACTATTTCGGAAGTTTGCTTTTGTTAGTCGAATAAACTGTGAAAAGTAGATAATCATTTCATTCAAACATACCAATGTTCAAATATACTCTAGAATATAGTTTTTAATTAATCATTTTTCAAGGATTTAAAGAGTATTTCACACAAATTACTTTTTCACTTACAAGGAGAGAATCTCAGATGCAGATCATAGTTTTTTCTCAAACTTTGAGATATGATTTTAGATACCGGAAAATGAAGGACGCCACAATATTAGATTCCAACGCTTCAATAAATTGAAGTTATCGACGTTTTCAGCTGTATTTTAAGAAAATACTGAAAAAAGTGCTATCTTTTATATTAACGATCTAGTCTAGACAAGCCTCACATAGAATTGTAAATAAATACAATAAAACTAGAGAGTGTGAGCTTTCCATTACTCTTTTTTGAATTAAAAAATATCAACTCCTTCGAAAGTTACGATAGTTCAAAGTTAAACAACTAAAAATCATTTATACATCGATGGAACCTAGAGCTTCAATTTCATGTGTATCTCATGCATATTTTGTTGCTTAACTTTAAACTAGCGTAACTTTACAAGGAGTTGATATTTTTTAATTCTAAAATAAGTAACGGAGAGCTTGTACTCTCTAGTTTTAGTGTATTTTTTAAATTCTATGTGAGAGTTGTCTAAACGAGATAGTTAATATTTAACTTTTTTCAGTACTTCCTTAAAATACAGTTGACAATGTCGATAACTTCAGTTTATTGAAGCGTTAGGATCTAATATTATGGCTTCCTTCATATTTCGGTATCTAAAATCATATCTCAGAATTTGAAAAAAATCCGTGATTCGGATCTGAGATACTTTCCTTGTTAATTATGTATATATCTTATAATTTATGTTACCCATTTACTGCTTGGAATCTCGTTCCGACTTACAGGTTTTTTTTAAATATTAGGTATCAATTGCCATTTTTTATGCTTTAGTTATATCAAATCAAAATATTTAGTTACGTATTCATGTAAATTCTATTTTTCTGATATTGGTATTTTCTATTTTAAAATCCTATTAGAATATCTAAAAACATAAATGTTTTTAAAATTGAGAAATTGTTGTTTTTTTAAACATCCTTTTTTAGGTCAAGCACGTTTTATTTATTTTATCTTCTTTATACTTTATTTTAAAACTCTTTACAACCTTAATTTACAATGTGATCATTTTCACAAAGTTGTTTTTTTTTTTCAAAAAATAAACTTTCAAGAGTGCTGCAAAGAAACTTACTAGAGATTACTTTATTTAATAAATAAATATATAGATTCTTATTTCGATTCTTCTGCGCAACAGCTAAATAATCAAAGTTTGATACTGTTCAGCGAATCTGTTCGCTCTCCAAAAACAATTACCATAAATCAAGTTATTTTACCGATCGCCCCCTGCGAGTAAATGGTCAATTCTAATGGAGTCCATAACCGAGAGAGAGAGAGAGAGAGTGTGCGCAGCGAGAGAGGGCATTAAGCGATGCGCACAAGCACCAGAGAGAGAGAGAGAGAGAGAGCGCGCTAGAGCCTGAGAGAAATCTGCGAACGAGCGAGCGAGAGAGAGAGAGGGAGAGAGCCAAGGTAAGTGGGGTAGAGGCAAAGTACACACTTTAGCGCGAATGGAACGCACAAGTTTGACACGTCCCAGAGGCTGTATACCGACGCCGGGGCAGTGGCTAGGTTTTCTGCGGTTGCCCCCTTCCCCCCTTACCACCGCTCTCACTTCGTCTACCCGGGCGCGTGTGTCAGCGCGCGCACGTTTGCGCCTGCCCCGGCGGCAGCCTTTCTCTCTCCACCCGCGGCCGCTACCGCCGTCGTGTGCCCTCGTCAGTGCTCCTAATCAAGTAGGCCAACAACCGCCGAGGAGTAAGAGAGGGAAGAGAGAGAGAGAGAGATGGGAAAACATTGGACGACCGCGACGACGAAGGTGGCCGTAAAAATGTCAACGGCTCGGACTTGACCGCTTGCGAAAATAGAATAAATAAACACGCGGAAGCGACGCGCGCGCGCTCTCTCGCTGTCTTGTCCCCCTTTTTTATGGGTGCGCCTGGGTCACGCGATGGAATTCCTCCCTTCGGTTTGAAATTGAGGCCTCTTTTTCTAAAGAGAAAACGCGAGGGGAAACATTTCTTGTCGGGGTTAAAGTTTTGAGTTGAGAAGTTATAAATTCCAGCACGTTTTGTTGGAACTCGCATAATGTTGTTAGTTTTTTGTTTTATCGTGCAACTGTGATAGATATTTTTGTGCGATGCAGGCATTGAACTATTTTTTTTGTTTAAGAAACGAATAAAATTATGATTGAGTATGTACAATTATCTATATGATCATATTTAATTGTTATCGTCGCCATTTTACGTAATTCAATAATACTTTATATTGTTTGCTTTGGCCACTTAATGAGAGATATTTATTAGCCCATAAATTCTGTATTTACAGGGATAAAGTCAAAATCGAATATTCTCAAACCGATATCCATTAATCCGATATACAATTTGAATTATGGATTTTCAATATGTATTACTTTTTATCCGGTATCATGTAAAATATCCGCTTGTTCATCGAAAACCTATTGATTAATTTTTCCGACTGCCACTTATGCCAACATATGTTGTCCTGGTCATTATTTCATTGAACATTCATTCAATATGACAAGCAGATTTAATGATCAATATCTAAAGCAGCCATAGATTATTATTAATTACTGTATGTATGTACAATAAAATTCAGAGGTTTACTCTTTACTACTCTATATACAGATTCTCTGTTAAATCGAGAGGGTTATTATGTGTCGAATGCTGGCGGATTTTTTCAAAATTTTTCAAAATTAATGTTTATGAATAGTGTCACGTTAAAGTTGACAATTTTAGCATTTTTTTGCATTTTTTGTCGACTTACCTTATGACTCTTCTGAAAAGTATTTTTCACAATAGACATATAAATAGTTTTATTTTGTAAAGTTTTCCCATTTATTGAATAAAAATACTTTTAAAGCCATAAGCATGTACTTTCACTTACATATATGCAAATGAAACATTAAAATTTCAAAAATTGAAAGGTCGTTCATGACTATCTCCCCCACAAAATTCATGAAAATACCTTTCTATTATACAAAAATGTCGGCCTGAATCCCAGAATGCGATACGATAGTTTTATGTATCTAAAAAAATTCATCCTGTTTTGTTGCTTCAAAAAAAGACTTACACAGGTCTGAAAAAAATAGTTGAATTCTACGAACAATTACAAGAAAAAAATTTTAGAGTATTTCGTTTTTTTTTCATTTTTGCCGATTCTGATTAATTTTTAGGTCAAATAGGAGGTACAAATTCAAAATATTTTACATCGACTTTTTTTTGTAATTTTTCGTAGAATACAGTTATATTTCTTTTTTTAAATCTGTGCAAACCTTTTTTTTGAGATATCAAAAACTTGATGAGTTTTTATAGATCCAAAAATGATCGTATCCTTTTCTGGAATTCATATTGACACTTTTGTACAAATAGAGGTATTTTCATGAATATTGTGGTGGGAATAGTCACGATCATCCGGTATATAAAATAGAACGTTTTCGCAAAGTTTCAAGAAAATCTACTATTCGGCCTCAGATATAACAAAAAATTAGTCATGTACATTCTTTTATGTTTATCTAACTTTCCAATGGATGTTCTTTTCTCTATTGTAAATTCTCTCTTTTAATTCGACCGCTTTTTGATTACTGCTGTGCATTCTGCAGAAAGCATGCATTAGTGGATTTGACCAAATTATTTATTCCTTTTACTTCAGTACAAATCCCCCCCGGTGGATCTGCGAAAACGAAAATTTGATGAAGGGCAATACAATCAGGCCACTATATACGCATGAAAGCTTATTTCCTCGTAAAAATTCACTCGAGTCTTTACGAAGGCAAATCGAGCCACGAACGAGTGCATTCCTGCCGTAACTGCAAACGCAGGCGTGCGTTTTACTTCTCTTCCTCTCTCTCTCTCTTTCCCTCTCATCCTCCTCCCCCACCTATAGGGCTCGTATGACTTAATAAAACTGTATTCTCTTTTTAGCGCTCCATCGATGATCGATCGTATTGCGCGAACGCACGCTAGAGAGAGAGAAGGCCGTATTGGTTGATGGCTCGCAGGCGTGCGCGCTCCCACGCACATTGCACGCGACGGTGAGAGAGAAAAAAGAATCAAACGAAAACATGGAAAAAAAACTCGAGCAAAAAATGGCGTGGTAGCACACATCCAGCCACATATGCAGAGCTGGAAGCCTACAGGGCAGGCTTTGGCGATCACGTTCATGTAATTCAAAAACGAAAATCCGCACGCGGTCGGTATCTATTGTTGCGCACCGTGGTAATTGAAGTTTTGATGCGAATATCGAGTCGGTGACAGTTCCGCCTGGCATAACCGAGGTTCTACCCTATACCTTTCCAGTATGCATATACATATATATAGATATATATACCACACTCGATCAAGCAAACGAGCAAGATATAGGAAGGCTGCTCTATACTGCTATACTCGCTGTCTCTGTGCTACTACAGCGCGCTGCACTGCACCTGTGTGTGCAGGCTTCTCTATTTATGTGCCATGTCCGTGTTTGTATACATCCCTGGAATTGTGTGTGGATGTTTGCATTTCAGAGAAAGAGAGCTTGTCTGTGTGGGTGTGTGTGTGTGTGCGTGAGAGGCGTAGTAGAACGGAGGGAACAAGTGCACGGCGCACAGAGGAGGAGAGAATCCGCACGCCGAGACGCTCTGAATTTCAATCAATCTTCCGCAATCAAACGATTCGACTTTTAAAAAACCCCCCGCGCGCCAATTGTGATTTTCTTTTTTTACCGTTTTTTCGCTCTTCTCCCTCTTTTTGCTGGCCCCTACTCTCTCTGACTCTTCTTCCTACCGCAGTTTTCATTCGGCACAGCGGTTTAAGCCCCAAGCGACACGGAAAAAACTTCCCGCATCCCCGGCCTTTAGTGGTCTTTCTTATTACTAGAAGTGGGCGAGAAGGAGAAATTTCTCCGAGCTATACGGTTCTCGAAAGAGTGAGAGGGAATTGAGAGGGGGAAATTTTTTCAATCTTATGCGCGACGACGAACAATTTCGGCCACGCGGATGAGAATTTTCGATGTCTGAATTTACATGTCGCGTAATTGATTTAGCCGGTGTGCCGGAGTTTTCTATCCTTCGAGTTGACGGTGCAGCAGCGACTCTCTTTCTCTCTCTCTCTCTCTCTCTCTCTCTCTCTCTCTTGACGGTGATTTCTTGCCGTTGTATAATGGTAATTTAGTGGGAGGTCGATTGAAAGCAAGCGAGAGAGAGAGAGAGAGAGAAAGCGAGATGGGTGGCGCCTTTGTTTATCGCGGAAAATCGAGCGACTTTATACACGCTGTTTGGCGAAGCTAATGAAGTTTATTTGAATAAATATTGATTTTCGTTAGCTGCGAACATTAAAATAATGTTTTTAAAATATTTTGAAAATATTCAGTTTCGTTATTGTTTCAGAATGAATTTCCAAAATATGTTAATGTAAAAATATCCGCAACGAAAAACTTTTAACAGATGGTAGATTTCACGAAAACATTTTAAAAAAGTATACATTTTTAATCATGCTGTGAATTATTATTTTTTAATGCGTTAAAAAGGGATGTCTATTTAAGCGAAAAGTTTTCATATTTATCTTTAAAATTTTTTAACAATTTCGTAACATTTTAATAATTTGAAAGATATTAATAATTTATAATATTTTTTTCGAATGAAGAATTAATAAAAGTATTATGTACAAATTGTTTTTCTTGTTAATGCCATTAAGTAATAAATTGTTTCATAATACTTGCATAAGTTATAATGTAATATATTTTTGTTAAACAAAATACTTAAAATATATAACTTATGTGATCCAGTGAAATAGTAAAATCTACACAATATACCTACCTAAATTATAAGCATGTTTATTAAGCAACGTTTTATTATTTTATATTTTTCAATAGTTTGCTTTGTTCATCTCACAGACCCATGAAAAGTTTGAAATATTAAATTTGAATAGTTTTCATCAATTTCAGTCCTATAAAATAAAAGTGCAATTTTTGCGTTCTAAAACAAAGAGCGTTCTAACAGCGAAATTTTCCAACAGAAGAATTTCATAATTTACGATGTTATGAAGGTCACACATACAGAAAAAGTGGATTTCACAAAATTTTCTGGATGCGTATGAGCCACAGCGAGTGTGTGTACGTGATCGAAATTTGTCATCACGATATTTCATCCATGAAACGAGGTATCAAGCCGCAATTTAGCAGGTATTTCAAGTATGTGACGCATTTTGGAGCCAATTAAGAGACTATAAATAAGTCTTCAAATAAATGAATTAATTTCGAAAAATCAACATAAATAGTTTACTGCTAATTTCTAAAACATACTTATTGAATATGTTCTTTAAATATATTATAAATAGAATTTTAATCATGAACAATCTGTAGTTATCAAGCGGAACAATTATACGCAGAAATAAATTTCATAAATAACTTTATAAATTACTTGTAGTATATAATATTTAAAAATTCAGATATCCTTTATATCCTTTATATTAAAGTATACATCGTGATTGAAAAAATTAAAATAGTTATCAGTTTCTATATGCTTTTAAAATGAGTCATGGCGCAGACATTTGCATGCGACTTTTTTGTCATTTCTTGCAAGTACGTTGCCAATGACGCATGCTCTATATTTCCATAGGCTCATGCAGTAATGCAAAAAATGTATGACGAAATATGTAAGTGAGTCAGTTTCAAACAATAAAGTATCATCCAAAAGATAATTTACAGCTTTCAAGTTAAATTTGGATTGTCATACAAAGATTTCAGATTGTAATTTTATTTTAACTTTAATATTTATTTGTCATATAAAGATGATAAAAAATTTTTGATTAAATATTTTAGAACTAAGGTATACACGTGTCGGTGACTACTGTAATATCAGAATCAATGTCCATATTATTAAAACATAACATTTCAGTATGATAAATGCATGTGAAAGAGATAATAACTGTAATCTACTTTACATTATTATTTGAATAACTAATGGCACTTTGTAATTGATAATATTACATTGAAATAATTAATTAGTCGCAATTAATAGAAGGAAGTGTATCCATTATCTGTATAGTAGAAACATTTCGGATATTTAATTTGATAGCTAATAATTAGCCAATTTTCTTGTCAAATTACTTCCTATATAAATAATCATTCATCTTATTGTTTTCGTAATTTTATGAGTTTTCAGTCTTTTATTGTAAATTATTAATGAAGGGGAAGGGGAGTCCAAAGTTTAAAAAAGAATTTGAATTTCGAAATTTTGTACAATCTAAAGTAGTTGTATCGAAACCGTGATCCCCTATAGTTGACTTCAATTTTCAAGTGAGCCGTCTAAACATTGGACCCCTCTTCCTTTAATGAATCATATCGAAAATTTAAGAGTTGTATTAGTATAAAAGCTGATTTAGCAAGAATAAATAACAAAACATTTACTAATTTGTTAACAACTTCAAGCTTAGCTTCCAACTAAATTATTTTAATGTATAATTTTAGCAGCGTTAAAATAAGTTACAAGCATTCATTCTTACTGATATATTAAACTTTTACACGTCACTGGATGTCATTTTCAAATCGACCACCTACACGTTAAATAAAAAAAAAGGAACTATTCTACTTATTCAAGAGAAAAAACCCGATTGAAAAGAAACGCCGACTCTTATCAAAACTGTAAATTCTTCAATTACACATGATATTGATCAATAAACGCGATCATTGATAACACAGCGGCGCTTAATCACACTTAACCCACATTTTCCACTACTACTGGAATATCCGCGCTAAAAATGGCGTATATAGATCGTGAAATACAAGCCATCCATTAAACGGGGCTGCGGCGAGCTCCCGCGTACACACTCGGGCTTCCCTTTACTACCCGTGCACACCGATGATGCGCACCCCGCTCTCCTCCCTCTACAAAGACCACGAAAATCTCGTTTTCCATCAACAATACCAGCGCACGTTCATCAATGGAGCTCCCTCTTCTCACGTACTTCTCGGAATAAAAAGCATCCGCTGTTTATTAAACCTCGATCCTCTATATACACACGTGTACACGAAATTTTCAGATCCACCGTAAATCGTAGCTGACCTCTAAACGTATACATATACAGTACATCGGTTGTATATCCTGTATAAGGTAAAATCTTCGAAGCATCAAGCACGCAGCGAATGATTAGATGCGGGCCTAGGCAAATGGTTTGTGGGTGTATTATGCGCACATCGCGTATACGCGCATCTCTTGCTCTGTGATCATTTGTCCGAGCGCGAGTAGTGTGCATAGGCATACCGGCAGCAACAGTAACAACGGGAGCAGCATCAGCACGCGTCGCCGCCTCTCCGTGAATGTACATATTTGTGTAATTATATGTGACGGCACTCGTGTGGGTTGGGAGGGCTGGATTGTTCCGCACGTGCATGGCTTTATTCGTAATGCTATAGACAATAGTGCCATTAAGACGAATTAAAAAGTTGATTATTTCGCCCCTGTGTTGCTTTGGATTCTTGGGGGTATGGCTTCATTTTTGCGTATGGAGTGAAGAGATGAAGAAAGTTATGTGGATTGTTGATATATATTATGGGATTAATTTTGTCTATTTTATCTAAACACTTATTATAGAGATTGAAAAGCATTTTGCTGTATAAACCCGAATCAATGCCAAATCTCAATACATTATTTTGAATAAACATTAAACTGATCTTTTTCTTTGTACAATTTTTTTGTTCTCACTCATTCTTAATAACTATGAATTGTCACTTTATCAAAGGACGCGGCAGCGTCCTGCTTGGCGAGTAGGAACGAAGTGACGTCGAGCGAGCAGGACGATGCCGCTTCCTTATATACATTGTGTTGGCCTTTAACCTTACTTTTCGTTTGGCCTTTTTTCCGTATTCATTACTTATATATATAAATACGGCACGGGAAGCATATCAGTTGAAAGCTTTTTAA